>VDFB02027034.1:0-10020 GCA_007258455.2 Sequoia sempervirens
CCCCTTGTATTCATTTTTGTCATGCATGCCTCCCAACTAAGGTGGTTGTGGAAATCAAAGCCCAAATATTTGTATTCATTTACCTCTTGCAAGGGGCTTCTTTCAAACTCAAAATTCATTTGCTTCCATTTTCTTCTCAAAGTAAAGATCATGACCTTGGTTTTGCCAATATTCACTTGCATTCACACCATGACAAAATATTTGTAGGGCACTCGACTGTTCTTGCAAATATGTTGCTTTTATCATTACAATAAAATCATCTGTGTAAAACATTAACTTTATCACAAAAGTGGCTAGCTGGACACCCACACCACCTGACTTATTTATCCACTCCTCTAACTTGTTTATGTATAGCCCAAACAAAATTTGCTCTCAAATACTATATCAAATGCTTTTTTGAAATGAACTACAAAAAATAAAAATAAAAATAGCCTTTTTAATTATGTGAGAATGCTCTAATGATCAATTGTTAAATGGCTTTGGTCTGAACCTTGCTTGCCCTTTTACCCTCCGTTTTCTGTCCATAAGCTACCTAATCACTCCAGCATACTTCCAAAGAGTTTCACGAAAAGGAATTATAGTGCGACTGTGCGACTTTATTAATCGTTGATATTCAATTTGCAGGTAACTCAGCTGAAAGACGGGATTGCAGTATGTTGCACGGTCAACCACTCCGTAGCCGACGGGAGTTCCTTCTGGTATCTCTTCAACTCGTGGGCCCACCTCTGTAGGACAAACGGGAATAAAATCCCCGTTAATCCCATCCACGACCGTTCTCTGCTAGAACTCGGCGGGTCCACGGTCAGGCTTGGCTTCGACCCGGACGGCCACATCCCAAGGTTTTGCCCGCCTCCACTGCGGGTAAAAATATTCCATTTCAGCGCCAAAACGATCAGCTGCTTAAAGGAGCGGGCCAACCGGGATTCACCGGTTACGATCTCTTCCTTCCAGGCACTGTGCGGGCATTTGTGGCGGGCCATCACGCGGGCACGCGGGCTCGGCCTGGACGAGCACACGAATTTTTGGGTGTCCGTCAACTTGCGGTCTCGGTTTCGTCCTCCGCTGCCAAGCTCCTACTTTGGTAGCGTTATTCAGAACGTTATTCAGAACATTTTCGCCACCGCTACAGCTGGGGAGCTTAGCAGTTTGCCCCTCTCCTTCCCGGCTGGTTTGCTGAACGGTATAATTACAGGTCATATGGACGGGGCTATCAGGGATATGATCGATCAGTGGCGTGAGCGGCCGATTGTGATTACACTGTATCAGATACAGAAGAACTGTATAGTAATAGGGAACTCTCCGCGGTTTGAGATGTACGAGAATGATTTTGGGTGGGGGAGACCCGTGGCGGTTAGGAGTGGAATGGGCAATCATTTTGACGGGAAGGTGTGTTTTCATCCCAGCAGAGAGGGCGGAGGAAGTGTTGAATTAGAGGTCTGCCTTCCTCCGGGCACCATGAACAAGTTGGAAGATGATACCGACTTTATTTCTCCTTCATCATTAATTTAATCCAAGCCATTTCGTATTTGTCACTAGGCAGGGATGTACGGCAATTGATAACTAAGGATTGTATTATCAGTATGTTTGAAATATCTTATTCAATAATGTATCTGTATGTAATTTCTTGTTCATATCTTTATGTAATTTGGAAGACTTTATTTAAAAAATAAAAAAATTATATAATTATTATGTGTTATTTTTATTAGAGTTATTTATTATGATTATATTGTATTTTTTAATCTGTAAACATTTCTCAAGTTATTATTTTATAAGTATTAATTTGTTTCAAAAATATTAATAGTTATTTATGTTAGAAGTAATTCTTATATTTAAAATAGAAAAGTTTGAAGTTTCATAAAATTATGGATGTTTGATAATAATATATGTTTCTAGAGATTAATGGTATATTTAATATAATTAGTGGTAGTTTTTTTAATATGGAAATAGTGTTGAATATATAAACTTTTTTCATCACAATCACTATGTGTCTACATATATAGATACATTGCTTTGTATTTTATCTATTTAAAGGATCTTTCGACCCCTAAATAAAGTATAGAGAGGGCTCTCTAATTTCATCAACTAGTATAATGCAAGGTTGTAGCTTCAATTACAGAGATTAAATTGCTAAATTTAAAAGATTTTCTTTCCATGATAAATTCCTTGTTGAAATGAGCATCATTAATGTGAGTAGGTAATTGAGGGCAATAAATTCATGATTTTAAATAGAGGTCATTAGTTAAAATATTAAACTTCATCATTTATAAGGCAATGAGGCACAACAAAAATGAAGTGCACATCCCAAGAGTGGAATACATTAAAAAAAACATATTAAAATAGCCTCTACTTGTTATAAATCAATGAGTATCCATATTAAAGCAAAGGGAGCACAGGCAAAGATCATTATTATGCTTTTTCCTTAGTATAAAATAGAATTGAAAATAAAAATGTTTGGATAACTCTTTTTTAGAAGTTTCAAAAAATGAATATAACTATAGCTTCCTTGAACTTGATTACAATGTAGCATGCCCTCTTAGAAATATATGACAATAAAGCACAAGGAAAATCAACTGAAGTTCTAGACTATCCTTAACCTAGCATAATTAAACCAATAATAGAAAAAAAAATGATAAGGGAAAACGAGGAAAATAAAATAGAAAAGAGGGAAAGAGAGATAAAGTAAACAAGTACATGAGCTTGAAAAATGACATTTAATTCAGTAATATTTACCTATAAATGCATCACTCAAGTGACCATTTTCTCTCACTCAATGCAAAAGAAATAGTGATTCTTTCATTTAAGGTGATAATTGTAAAAAAATATACTCAAAAATAAAATGTATGGTAATATACAACCACCACATTACACATGTAAGCTATATCCACAAAAAATCACTCTAAATATACATTAAAGTTTAACAAATTATTCACAGAGAAGAGTTCATGTAAACTACAATGATAGCTCCTAAAAAATAATATACTTTAATTGAAAAGTAAAATAGCCCATTTCCAAAGTATTTTGGAGGAAAGTGAACTATTTCTATATTTTCTCAAGCACAAAAACTTCCAATACAAAAAATAAAATACATGCATGTTTATATAGATATATAAGTCCTATGAGGTGGTCCACCCAAATGTAATTGGTAGTAGGAGATTTTAATGGAAGGCACAATCAAGAGTTTATCTGATTTGGTCACTAGTACCAAAATCTTCAAATTTCAATGTGGATAGGACCCTTCATGTGCATCTCAACTAACTCCATTTGGAGGATTTTATGTGAAAGGAGGATTTGGAGAACATCAAGTCTAAAGATTTAACAAAGAAGTCCTCATCATATTAAATGTGGGAGCTAAAATGATATCTTATGAAGCATTCATCCTCCTCCAAATCCATATTTTGAAATATTCAAAATAGGAACATATTTAGTTCTTAACCAACCATATATAGGTATCTTTCAAACTTTAAAATATCTCTCTGTATCCTTAAACTACTATAGTCACATGTAGTGGTAGAGTTCCAAATCAACATTCAATAAATATGCTCATTCTACATAGAAAATAGGAAAGATATAATCATTAATCAAAGATGCATTTATCAAATTAATATTAGTAATTTTGATTTATATCATTTCAATTGTTGTACTAAAATCACTCCCTATTTAGTATAAATGACCAAATCTATGTTATTTCTAACCATTGGTGCATTCATGATCTCGTAATTTATCTTTGATATCTTTATCAAAATCTAATACACAAAAATAGGAAGAAGAGTAAATTTTATTATGAGATGGCCATATAAAGAATATCCTATTCATGATTACACATGTACAGCTTGAAAGGAGACACTCTCGTGTGAAGGGGATACCTATCATATTTGTGTAGCCAATGAAAACAAGCCACAAATGTGTGAAGGTAAAGAGAACATCATCACATAAATATGTTCGGTGTGGTAGCCATCAAATGGTATATTGATCAATAGTGGGCACAACATAGGAGGATGCCAAAAATCATGAACACCATAGGAGGTTGGATTGGGCAGTCGACAATATTCATTACGTCCATATTTATTTCACTGCCTTTGTCCTGGCAGGCATTAACAGACATCCAAAGTTCACAGAACATGTGTAAATAAATATAAGGAATATATCAAGAAAGATAAATAGTTGTACAAACCGTAGTTTCTCAACTCCGTAGACTTCTTTATCAAGCATTTATTACTCTTTCAGAAGCTTTCAAAAATTAAAGAGGAAATTGTCGTTCTCATGCTAGTGAATGAAGGCTTTCAAATTAACTCCAATGGGGGATCTGATCATTATTTGAGTTTGGTAGGAAAGAAGACATCATAAAGTACTAGGATGAAAATATGATTAATGAATACTCTTCACACTTTCTTAACAATCAATTTGTAGAAGAAAAAGAGAACAAAGACTATGTGGACCTCAAAAATATTCAATGTGTCATTGCTTATGAACATACTATATAGTTAGGTGGGTGGATAGTTGGACGGGGTAGTTGGAAAAAATCGAAGAAACATAGGATGTGATATGCATCTAATTTTCTTTTTATCATTTATAATAGTTATGTTTACCTATTAAAAATAAGATATCAATGAGAAGAGGTATGCATCTTGATTATAGGCTTGAACATGTTATATTTTATTAATAAATGTTCACCAAAATATTGTAGTTAATAGTTATTAAGGAAAGGTCTATTAGTTAAGATGTAGCAATTCTCATAAAGGTGAGGCATATCACTTATAAAATCATTATTTGGATAAAATAATATGTAATTAATTTATTGTATGTCATGCTCTTGCAAAAAAATTCAGCTAGAACATATAATATCAAAATTATTTAAATTTTTCCTTAATAAAAAAAACTAATGATAAAAATACTCAATTAATTATTTGAAACAAAATTAAAATTATATTTTTTTTAAATATTTAAAATGTTTATTTTTGAAAATATTTTTTTTTATAGAATTGCAAACATGAAATATTTGTGAAAAATTAAAGTATTTTCTAAAAAAATAAAATTATTAGTTAGAAAGAATTGTGAACAAATAACTAAATTATAATTATATTTCAAAAAATTATGAAATAAATTTTATTTTATGAAATGATTTCTTTAAAAAAATATAAATATTGATAAATTTATAATAATGAATTTTAGATAGTTTTTAAAATTTGGAAACAAAAATTTATGATTAATTACAATTTTTTTATACTATTTTATTTCTATAAATAATGATTAAATTCTTCTGTGTTTTATAATTTTTATGGTGTTTTTATGGTGATTGAACATCTAAATGTTCTATAGATAAATAAGTTTTAAAAAAAGATGTTAAAATGGAACAAGTATTAATAAAAATGACCCTACATATACCACAGAGATTAAAGTCGAAATATTTATATATAATAAAGAGATATATGTCTTTGAATTAAAATTTATATTCGAAAGTTGTTTCAATAATAGAAAAATTGTACTAAAAATTCATGAGTTTGACACTTTTAAAGAGGCTATAAATATTGAAATTTTGAGAACAAAAACTAAAAAATGGTGATATATTACAACTAAATATTTCCTTGTCAAGAGGAATGATGAAATTTGATATATATATTTTTTTAGAAAAATCAAATCTATGGCTAGATATGGTGAAATTTGAAAGAGAGATAAAGGAAGCTAGGGGAGAAGACCCAATATCCATCAGGGCTATCTTCGTGTAGTTGTAGAATTAAAATCGTACATTGAATAAAAAAAAATTTATGGGTTTTTTCGTTCACGAGTTAAGTGCTTATAACTAAGGCTTTGGCTTGCGGGAAATTTGATCAAGTGCAAGAGCATTGGATATGTGTGTGGGGGTCAAAAATTCACCTTTTAGAGGTGTCATCTGCTCGTCGCCACCTAACGTTCCAGTATCTGCCTGCTACAACCACCATTTTTTTTTTTAAATCACTTAAATGTGTCACTATTAACATTTAATTAAAACTATTTTATCATTCAAATCTGCTCAAAATTCAATGGGTCTACTTCATGTTAGCACCTTATAAAATCATTTTGGCGCCCATTAAAAATCACTCCTACATATTAATCTCCTAACATTAGCACCGGACACCAAGCACATTACACCCCAATTAAACTTCATTTGGGGTCCGATTATTGCATATGACTAATGTTTTTTTTGTGGGTATCCCATTCTTTTTGCTTATTTTGTCGTGCGCTCTCTTTGGAAGATTCTCAGTGATGGAAGTGAATGTAGACGGTGACAACTCTCCACGGCTCTTGCTGGTTCACACACCTTTCAAGGTAACAACAAACATCATTCTCCTTTGAATATGCAAACAATGGTACAAGTTAATCATTTTCTTCTACATTTTTCATGACCCATGAAGGGTTTATTCGATGATTGAAAAAATATTACTACTTGTTTATGAAATAAATCATTCCTCTTACATGCCTTTTCGCCATGTGTTGTTTGATTTTGTTGGGTCATGGTGTTGCTGTGTTACACATAAGTTTTTTTGGGGTTAAATCATTTTCTCTCCTTGTTTTACCACAAGCTCGCGGTCTGGTAAAGTTGATTGTATCATGATTTTGTCTACAGAAATGATAGAGGAATTTCGTGGGTTTGACCACATGTCTGCAAAAAATGATTTTTTGGTCTGTATCAACCTTTTTATAAAAAACCCATGTGAATATGGGCATTAATCAGCAAGCCCATTTAGTATACGCCATTTTTTGTGAAAACCCTTACTTTGTTTTTTCCAAATATGGGTTTTTTTGGGGTTAAATGATTAAATATGACCTGGTCAAGTCGATTGTCTCATGATTTTGTCTGCAAAAATGATAGAGGAATTTCGTGGGTTTGACCACATGTCTACAAAAAATGATTTTTTGGTTTGCTTTGACCTTTTTGTTAAAAACTCATGTCACTATAGGCATAAATCAACAAACCCATTTAAAATATGACATATTTGTGAAAACCCTTGCTTGGTTTTTTCCAAATTCGTGTGCTTAAGGAATTAATCTCATGAAACACTTGTCTGAAATATTTTACATCTATCTGAAAATGCATTTATATATTCCTGTGAGTGAGGAATTATTATTATGAAACCCTTGGTTAATTTCTTGTGCACATTTATAAAAACCCAAGTGTGTAATCGATCTACCTCTATTAAAATTAATATCCTATTGCTATTGAATATAACACAACTTCTTTCATTTATTGTACAACGTGCTTTGTACATTCTACATTTAACTTCGACACCTCCTTGCCCCTTGACATCACTACTTTCACATCTATAGCTCTGCATACGTCCATTAATTTCATGCATATTACTGATCTTGTCATTAACTAACTAATATAAATATTCGTCGACTGCAAAGACAACTCACCTCTATGAATAGCACTTCTACATAACCACTTATTTCTCCATATTACAAGCTTACACCTTTATCCCTACGCGAGGGGCGGAGGAACCAGTCGTGGCCGGCAGTTGACGGTCACAAAGAAAAATCGTAGGCTCGTCCGGCTGAGCCCACGGGCCCGCGTAACCGCAGCCCACAAGAAACCGCTCAGTGCCTGGAGGGAAGAGACTTTAATCAGGGAATCCCGGTTGGCCCAATTTTTAAGCAGCTGATCATGTGGGCGCTGAAATGAAACATTTCTACCCGCAGTGGAAGCGTGCAAAACCGCGGGATGTTCCCGTCCTGGTCTAGCAGACAACGGTCGTAGATGGGATTAGGGGGTATTTGATTGCCGTTTGTTCTACTAAGGTGGGCGCACGAGTTGAAGTAATTTTTGAATATCAAGATTTTATTCAATAGTTGTTTCTAACTGTGCAGTTGAATTTATTATAAATTTCACAAATATTTTAATTAATTGAAAAATTGATAGGTTAATTTGGATATATAGTTAAAAAAGTAGTTGTGCGTGACCATCACCGAAAACTATCAGGGTATTATTTAAATTTATAGGAAGTTACTCAGATGCTTTTGCTTGCCCCTCTCGACTGAAAATTTACGTTTGAGGTTTCAATTCCTGTGGATTTAATCTTGTGGATAAATGGCTGTTTGACAATGGGCAGCCGACAATATTCATTACGTCCATATTTATTTCACTGTCTTTGTCCTGGCAGGCATTAACAGACATCCATAAGTTAACAGAACATGTGTAAATAAATTTAAAGAATATATTACGAAAGATAAATAGTTGTACAAACCATATTTTCTCTACTTCGTAGATTTCTCTATCAAGCATTTATTATCCTATAAAGAGGAAATTGTGGTTCTCATGCTAGCGAATGAAGGCCTTCACATTAACTCCATTGGGGTATCTGATCATTATTTGAGTTTGGTAGGAAAGAAAGACATCATAAAGTACAAGAATGAAAATATGATTAATGAATACTCTTCACACTTTCTTAATAACCAAATTAGTAGAAGAAAAAGAGAACAAAGACTATATGGACTACAAAAATATTCAATGAGTCATTGCTTATGAACATACTATATAGTTAGGTGCCCAGTGGATGGTTGGAAGGGGTAATTGGAAAAAATCGAAGAAAAATAGGATGTGATATGTATCCAATTTTCTTTTTATCATTTATAATAGTTATGTTTACCTATTAAAAATAAGATATCAATGAGAAGAGGTATGCATCTTGATTATAGGCTTGAACATGTTATATTTTATTAATAAATGTTCACCAAAATATTATAGTTAATAGTTATTAAGGCAAGGTCTATTAGTTAAAATGTAGCAATTCTCATAAAGGTGAGGCATATCACTTATCAAATTATTATTTGGATAAAATAATATGTAATTAATTTATTGTATGTCATGTTCTTGTAAAAAAAATCACCTAGAACATATCGTATTAAAATTATTTAAATTTTTCCTTAATAAAAAAAAAATGATAAAAATACACAATTAATTATTTGAAACAAAATTAAAATTAGATTTTTTTTAAATATTTAAAATCTTTATTTTTAAATAATTTTTTTCTTCTGATTGTAGAACATGAAATATTTGTGAAAAATTAAAGTTGGATTTTCTAAAAAATTAAAATTATTACTTAGAAAGAATTGTGAACAAATAACTAAATTATAATTATATTTCAAAAAATTATGAAATAAATTTTATTTTATGAAATGATTTCTTTAAAATAATATAAATATTGATAAATTTACAATAAAGAATTTTAGATAGTTTTTAAATATTTTAAATAAAACTTTATAATCAATTACAATATTTTTTCTTATACTATTTTATTGTTATTTAATAATTAAACTTTTATATATTTAATAATTTCAATGGTGGTTTTATGGTGATTCAACATCTAAATGTTTTGTTTATATATTAAGAAAGTTTTAAAATGGAATGAGTATTAATAAAAATGAGCCTACATAAACTAAAGAGATTAAAGTACAAATATTTATATATAATAAAGAGATATATGTCTTTGAATTAAAATTTATATTTGAAAGTTGTTTCAATAATGGAAAAATTGTATTAGAAATTCATGAAATGGACACTTCCAAAGAGGCTATAAATAGTCAAATGTAGAGAATGAAAACTAAAAAATGGTGATATGTTACAAATGATGAAATTTGATATACTTATTTTTAAGAAAAATCAAATCTATGATGGCGAGATTTGAAAGAGAAATAAAAGAAGGTATTAAGAAAGGGGTGGATTTGTAGGGAAAATAATTTGATATATAAAAATTCTTCTTAGGAAACATTTTCTTAAAAATGGAGTTCTTAGATTTTTTATTAAGAATAAAAAGGTTAAATTCAAAATTAATGATAAGAATTAAAATATAAATAATAGTTGATATAGTATTCTTTTATATATATTATGTGATTTGAAAAATTAAAAAATATGAGTTCTTAAATAAAAGTGAAATCTATACATAGTTTTTTTTTTCGGAAGGAAATTGTGATTAAAATAATCATACAATATTTTAATTTTTTGAAAGAATATTGATATTTAAAAAAAAATAAAATAGTTCAATATTT
>VDFB02027035.1:0-27428 GCA_007258455.2 Sequoia sempervirens
CAGTACTAACATTTGAGTTGAAATGATAAATTCAAACTCATGTCTCTCCATTCTACATGAATATCTGAATTTTGAATAAGATGAATAAAGGTTGTTTCATTCATCTCACTATTGTGGTGTGTGTGATCCTTATTTTAGCTTTAATTCAAGGAATTAATTAAAATGCTTGAATGGGATTATAGGTAGATATGTTCTATATGAGGATTTGACAAGTAGTATTGGGTTAGAATGCATACTGATGAAATTGTAATGCAATATTGTCAGGGATCTTATATGTTATGTATTAAATCTGTCATAAACCTTTAGATGCTTATGAATTTGACTCCTACAATGGAAAAATGGCACTAATCTAAGTTGTACTTATTCGTGTAGTTCAATAATTATTTGTCTTTGCCTAGAGCTTGCTACAAATTCCAAATCAATGACTATCTTATACTATGGATTGTTTTTAGTTATCTCATGCTCTAGGTAGTTGATATTATCAATGAATAGCCAGTTTTATTCGATATTATCCTATCATGTTGAGCTATTAAGTGATATTATCTGCTAATTTTAATGTCATTTATAATAATGGTGTAGAGGTTGTAAACACATTAAGGGATCACCCTCTCGGGTCTTGTAGAGCCCGAAGTGTAGGAGGATTTTTTTAAAGTCCTCGTCAATTGGTTCAGGTCCTTCGAGCTCCCCTTAATTGGAATTGGAAATTCCACAGGTAGATTAGAAGACAAACCTGGTTACAATGTAAAAATCAAACCAACGCCTACTAGCTATTATATACTTCTAGGTACATGATGTAGTATATAGAGATGGTTAGAGCATTCATTGTGGTACAAAATTATTGATAGTATGGGATTGAGAGTACATTGTAGTGTTCTGACCTCTTGTGGATAGATATGTAGGTCCAAGACTCCCATATGTTTATATCTATGAAGGAGTAGTGACACAAACCAAGCTGTGGAATGTTGGGTATTGGAGACATGCTATTGACCTGATGGAGGTTTTACATGGAGACCATAAAGAGATTTCCCTAGTTGGGTTGATGATGTTGAGCACCTACCCTACTATAGGCACACTAGGTATTTGATTGGTTGGATGGTTTAGACACAACACATTATTGAGAGGCACCTACCAGAGAGGGTATTGTGACAGTTCAGTGAGCAACATGGAGTACTAGTAGGGGTAGTAGAGTTTGCTCGATCAACTAGGGAGGTTACCTAGTGGGTGTTGATGATTAGTGTCTAAGTAGAACTACAAGAGATTACATGATTGCAACCAAGTCAATGGGGACCAATGATCGATGTGGCCAATGTTGGAACCACTCGGGAGTATGATGCATGGTGGGTGACACATAGGTCAACACCATTGATTGATCTAGGCCATCTAACACCTATTGAGATGATGGGGAGGGAACAATGAGGTAGGCTATTAAGCAAAGGTCGAGGGAGAGGAGATGATGGAGAAAAATATGGGGTGATGGTAATGGTGGCAGTTGAGGGGACTGAGGTCAAGGAAGAGATGGGAGAGATTAGCGTGCAAGAGAAAAACTACCTCCAAGAGCAGCACCTAGAGTATCCCAATGGATGTCACCCATCCATGAGGAGAGGTAGTAGATGGAAGTGGATATGGAGGAGGTTAGAGTGGATGAGATAGTAGGAGATGTGGGAGAGGAGGAAAGGGTAGGAAATTTTATTATGGAGGAGGCCAAGTAGGACGATGTTGTTGGAGAGTAGGAGGTTGCTATAGAGGAGGATGCTAGAGATGCAATGATTATGTGAGAGGGCCTGCATGGCATCCTGATTAGGGAGGTTATTATGGATGTTATGGAGGAGGAGGTCGGGGATGTAGTAAAGGGTCCTCAAGCATAGATATAGGCTCTACAAGCACAAGTTCAATAATTATAGGTGTAGATAGCTCAAATACTTACCCTATTGGGATAGGTGTAGGCCTTGATAGCTGAGAGGGATCAATAGGTCAAACGGGCTAAGAGGGTGGACCAAAAATGCATTGATTTCATTACTAATATTAGTGGAACCACAACATATTTGGATAGAGAGATATATTAGGCAGGGAGAGCTGCAAAGTACTACCACAAATAATATGAGGAGGTAGTGCCTACATCGTAGAGGCTTCCTATCTATATGGAGAGCTGAGATAAGAGTAGATCTCATTCTAGGAGGGCATAAAATAGTGGTGGTGTTTCATAGTGATTGAGGTCAAGACCCTATGATAGGCCTTCAAGATCCCAACAACAAGATGAGAGGCGGCCACCATCAGGCCCACAAGATGAGGGCGGCATAGGCTAGGAATTTTTTCAAATGTTTTCCTTTTTTATATGCATTCAAAAACTTATATTTTTTATCAAGCTCGCGAGCTCCATTTTTGGGTTACGTCATGATATTGTACTGTGACACCATTTTTGATATATATACGAGATACATAATTTTTGACATCCCAACTATATGATGTTTATGATTCTATGTGCATGCTTCTATGTTATGGATTTAAGATGTGATGCTATGCTTATGCCTTTTATGTTTATGGGATGCTCCTATATGATGCTTATATGGATGATGGTTCTATATGATGCAATGTTATGGATATTTTTTATATTTTTGTGATGCAGTATGGATGACTTAGTATGCACCTGATAATGATGGTTATGATGTCCTAACATGATTGTGGATGTAGGATGGTACAACTAATGCATTTATTTTTGTCTATCATAGTACACCATTAGAATGATTATGAGGGAGGGACAAAAGGAATGTTAGAATGGAAAAGAAAGAGAAAGTGGAGGATAGAATGGATGAATGAAGTGAATGAATTGGGACTTGCTATCAAGATATTTTGCTAATAATAAATGATGATCAAACTCTTATTTGATTGCATAATTATTGTATACACCTAAAATCAGTCAGGATAATCAATTAATTAAATATGGGGTATTTAATTAATAAACCTTTTTCTTCTACTTATAAATAAATTCTAAATTTATTTATATAGTTCACTCTTTTAAATTCTTTCTAAAATCATTTTCTTCATGATTTAATTAAATAAACAAATTTAACTAATTTCTTTTATTTTATTAATTCCTTCTCACTAAATTTGAATTTTTAAATTCAATTTTGTCACATTTCTACATAACTCTCTAACCTCCTTCCACCTCATCATCCACCTCACCTTGTGTCTCATTAATTTAAATAAATCTAATTTATAAATTGGAATTATCCTCAAAAAAATTGAAACAACCTTGGACATGTGGCTTCTTCCATCTCATTTATTCTCTTCAAAACTTGGCAAAATGTTCTACTAAAGGGAACATCCTCCATGATTCTCTCCAACTTCTTCATCCTCCATCGTTCATCTCTCCAGCTGACATCCTGACCATCGAATCTTGCCACATCATAATATGCCTTGTAAATCCTATAAATATAGCATCATCCTCCACCATTTGACATTCCATCTTTGTGTAAACTTACTCTGTAAAAATTACATTTGAGCATTTGAGCATTGGAGCATTGGAGCATTTTAGTTTAGAATCATGGCTTAGTTCAATAATTGCATTTCCATTATCATTTTATTTTTTATACAACATTTGCATCATAGAATTTAGTATCATATTTTCATCACAACAACATCAATAACATTATCATAGCATTATCATACATGTTATCAATCATGTAGGAATTATATTCTTGCATTCTACAACATCTCGTTTCTTAGGTTGTCATCCAAACAATCATAGTGAAATATACAAATTGAGAGCACTAATGATTTAGAGAATCCTTGAGATTAAAGAACAATGGAATGATTTTAGGAATTTTCTCTTGTTTCAATTTGATTCAGTTTTTTGATTCAAATTCTCTAATTTAATATGTTTCATTGCTTGTGTGATCCTATTCATTTGCACATTTTACTTCACACATAAATTTGGCACCCATCGTGGGGCTCAACCCCTTTTTATTAATGTTTTCTAGAAAGTTATTTTGTAGATCTAGATGTGAACTCTTATGTAGCTCATCTGTTATTTTTTTTAGCGCATATGAAACATCTTCTAGTGCATCTAGTTCCTATTACAACGCATCTGAAGCATATCTCAATGCATCCATCTCATACTTCAGCACATACATGGGGTCTTTTAGTGCATTTGGTTTACATTTTAGTGCATTCAATATTTTTTATAGCACATTTGGTAGTTCTTTTAGTGCATAGGAGTGATCTTTTAGCACATCTGGTTTATTTTACAAAATTTTAAAATTTTAAAAATTGATCATCATTTTATATTTTACAGGTGCTTAATACGCTGGTCAAAGACAATTTTATCAAATTACTAATGATGTTTGCAAGGGATGGAGCTTTTATTGTCTTCTTTTAATTAAATTATGAACCTAGCTTAATTACAAGGTTAAAGAACCTGTTTCCTACTATGCTTGAAGTGATAGGCTTATGCTCTCCTCTTAATTGGGTGACCAAAATGCCAGAATCACTATTTTATTCTTTGTTAACACCTTTAGAGGGCCTACCATAGTGGGAAAAAATACTCACCCTATGGGAACAACCTAAGTGGGAACAACTAAAGCCAAGTTTTCTGGCCCACTATAATCAAAATCAAATTTGAGGAAAGTCCGCAATTCGACAGTAGTGTGAAAGATAACCATCCCCAAAGTCTTTGTTCTAAAGGTTGGGAGGTCTCTTGAGGGAGTTTATTTATTTTCTTTGCTAAACAGAAACCATTATTATGAACCTTAAGTTTAGAAGCCAACCGAGTTAGTCTTCGAACACTTCTAATATCACAGTGCAAGGGGAGGGAAGAATTTTCCCCCAAGACACTCACCATATAGCTATTAGGGATTACTAGCCAAAGGTGGAGGATTCAACCTTGGTTAAGACCCAGGAAAGGAAAAAAAATGGGTTCCCTCTAGGGGGTGACATGACTGTGTGAGCTGACATAGTTCTAAGATGTGGGTTGTGGTATTTTAAGTGACCCTTGACATTAGATAAGTGCTTGAACTATTTTCTCTTGTGTTCTACCTATGGAAATTGAAAGAATCAGACCATATTCTTGAATACACACTCAATGTTTAGTTCCTAGGTGGAAACAATTGTTTGACAAACTTGCTGATGTGTTTGAAGTCATAATTCAATATTCATCCATTTAGAACACCTAATTAACATAATTCACAAACTGGAAACCAAGCAAAATTCATTGTTCATAAAAACATCCCCTGGAAACATCTAATTCATAGATTAAAAAGTAGAATAACCAGACAGAATTAGAAAAACATTGAACATTTCCAGAATAGCACATACATCCTCTCTTTCAATGCATTCACTACATTTCCTAGTGCATATAGGCATTTTCTGGCACATTTGAACATCTTTTAGCACATTGAGTCCTTTTTTGGTGCATCTTAGGTACAGTCTAGTGCATCTGAGTCATTTTCAAGTGCATCTAGTCCATTTGTTAGCACATCTAGGTCAGCTTCTAGTGCATATGTTCCATCTTCCATTGCATTTGCAAACCCTTTTAGTGCATTCACCTACAGAATACCAAGTTAAAATCACATACTTAGGGGCAATCTAGCACATCACTGGCCTTTTATGGTTTATCTAATCTATTTTCTAGCACATCTAAGTCATCCTTGAACATATTTTGTCCATCTTTTACTGCATTCAGTACATTTTCTAGCACATTTGGTCCATTTTCAGGCACATTGAGTCAATTTACTAGTGCATCTTGGGTACAGTCTAGTGCATCTGATCTATCTTTTAACACATCTATGCAACCTTTTAGTGCATCCAATAAACTCATAAACCAAAGAGCTAAATTCATCCCCTATTCATCAGTTTGAAAAAATATTAAGGATCTTTTTTAGAACATAATCATTCCTTAGGTACAACAGAGTCTTAAACTTGTTGAAACTAACATTTGCAAGTGGAATTCTTCAAACTAAACAAAGATCTAACACCTTAAAGTTCCTAAATTAGAAAAACTTATCATACCTCTAATTATTAAGCTAAGTTTCATCATCAGGATCTATCATCCTTCATCATGAAACAAAGTTGTATAATCAGATTAAACGTAGTCTTATCAATAGAATTTGTCATTCTATTTGACTTATTTTTCATCCTTGGCACTCCTCCAAACAAAGATCAAAGTTAGTTAAATCATAACACTTGTATGCCCATTCAAACAAAATTACAAAAGTATAAAGTCAAGGAAAAGGAACTTAAAACTCAAAACACCATGGCTGAACCTAAAGAAAATCCATTTCATAGTTTCCAAAACACTAAAAATGATGAAATAACTAAGGAAGATATCCAAAAAGCACAACAAGATCCCAAATTCCACAAATTCATGGAAAAGATTTTTGAAAAAGAGGGAAAAAATACTTTTTAATGTTGGCCAATCAAGCTAACAAACTTCCACATGACTTTGATGTTAATCAACTAAAAGGAGCACCTAAAAGAACTAAAACCGATTCAAAAAATATAGATCAAGTGGTTGCATTAACTCATCAAATGAAAAACTTACAACTTTTTGACATGCAAAGATGAACCACAAAAAGATATTTGCTATAAGATATTTTCCCATATCCTTTTGATCCAACTGTTAACGTGATTCCTTTTCCCAAACATTGTTAATTTCTAAAGTATGATAAATACAATGGTAAAATAGATCCAATAGATCATGTAAGGAAATTTTGAACTATGAGCCTTGACTTTGCACATGAAGAGACTTATTTGATGAGATTGTTCCCACAAAGTCTAGGTGGGAAATACATGGAATGGTTCTCTAAACTTGCACCACCAATTAGAACCTTTGAAGAACTAGTTTATAAATTCATCACTCAATACTCCTACAACATCCAACACGAGATAACAATGAAAGCCCATTGCAATACAAAAAAGAAAAAGGGTGAATCATTTCTCATATTTTTGCAAAGATGGAGAAGATTGTTTGCTAGATATGCTCATCCCATACCTAAAAAGGAAAAGATCAAAATATTCATTGATAATCTAAATGATGAGATGAGCTGTAGACTTGAATTACAATGTCCACCCACCTTTGAGAAAATTATTGAAAATGGAATCAAAATAAAAGAAGCCTTGGTCAAAAGAAGAGTTTTAAAACTCTACAATGAAGGAAACAATGTTGCAAACTCTTCCAACAATTATAACAACAATGAAAAACCAAAATTTTGGCAAAGAAATAAAAATGTTGGTAATCATGATGCTACAACTGAAACACAAAATGCAAAACCAGTATTTAACTTGACAACACCTGCCAAAAAAAACAATCAAAATCGCAATTAAATGAGCAATAAAAACAACAACCAAAACACCAATCAAAACAACAATCCAAGTAATGTTGAATCTAAAACACCACCATATAGAACATCATCAAATCAAAGAAGGTTCACACCTTTGGGACAGTCACTCGAATTACCATTAAAGGAAATACTTGCAGCCAAGCTTATAAAATTACTAGAAGCAAGAGATTATAACCCACAAGTCAAACCATCATGGTGGAACGGTACACAATATTGTGACTTTCACATAAACAAAGGACAAAAAACAAATGATTGCACACAATTGAAGCATTTGGTGCAAGATTTGATTGATAACAAGACAATATTTATAGAGGAACTTGTATAAGAGAAAATTTGCACCCCATGTGCAATTCCCCTTTTTGCCTCTACCCACCTTAGAAAACCAAGTCTGGAGGCTTAATTCCACCTAAGCCCGCTGCTCGCATCACACTTGGCACCTATTCTGAGTGTTGGTGGAGGCATTTCTATAGGGGATCCCTGTGTGGCGCACTTATGTCCTTGACAGATTCTCACGTCTAGAGCATGTAGAGGCGTTACACTTCCCATTGGTGGTCGATCTGTAATGCCCTCCTTGGCTGACCGACCTGAATATGGTCATTTCTATTCATCTCTTCTTCAAATTCATCCCTTGGACTAGCATTTCATCTTCCACCATCTTCTACACCTCTCCCCTCTCCCTTTACACATCTCTCTAAGAATTTCTTCACTCCATTCACAAGCTCCAAGAAAATTCTTCACCATCTCTTCAATCTCCAAACACTTTACACTTTCAAGAACATCAACACTCCACCACTTCAGAGAGCAAGTGTGGAACAAAACACCATTAGCAGAGGCTTGAGTTCCTTTCATTTTCTCCCCCATTAGCCTTGAGCGCTCTTGGTAGGAGGTGGTAAGCTCTCACTCCTCTCCTCTATTACTTGGTTGAGTAGCATAACACTCTTTTGTAGTGCTTTAAGTACTCTTTACTTCATTTTTACTTTTCTCTCTATCTATTTGGCTCTCCGTGGAGGTGGGAACACCAAAATGGAGTCTGACTAAGGCAGGCCCCTATACACCACCCAAATTTTTTCTCTCTCCTTGTGTGCAGGTATTGAGATACTCACGAGTAAGTATCTTTCTCCTTATCTTTATCTTCTTTACCTTTATTCATTTCTATCAGTTCCTATTACTTTATCATGTTCTATTATTTCCTTATATTCTGTAAGTTCTTAGAAATCAGATAGAAGCATTCACTTTGCTATTTTCTGAGTCATTCTCATTCTTTGGTCTATACAAGATGCCAACGCACCACATTTTCATCCATATTCTATAGTGACATCCTTTGGCTGAGAGCTCATCAGTTTGTCTAGAAAATCTTTGTGACCTGCTCTTTCGGATTCTAAAATTCTCACTGTTGTTCCATTGAGGTAGTATAGGGAAGCTCACCCCGTGAGCTTCTCTAAATGAAGAGAAATCATGAGTAGTGAATCACCCTATATTACATTTTGGTGAACCTGACATGAAGAACATTGTTCTTCAAAAATCTAGGAATTTATTTACCCCTACTTGGCAGGGTCATAACTTTTGACTCAGTGCTCAGAATTCATAATCGTTTGCACTGGTGGAAAGCTCTCCTAGATAATTTGACTACAATATGAGTTCTTTTGGTAGTAAAATTTTAGGGACTGATGTAAGTTCCAACATTAAATTTTTCTCTAGAGACCTCCAAAAATGCGAATTACTAGAACATAGAAAATATCAATTTTTTTTAATGGATTTAATATCTTCTTTTATTAGTTTAGTATCAAATTTTATTCAAAATGTTAATGATGTTCCATTTAATGCATGTGATGGTGACTTGTCTTTACCCATGTCACTTGGTATCTTTTATCCTTCTCACAAAAGTCCTCTTACATCAAAGGATATTTTGTTGCAAGAAGATGAAATCATTGATACCTTTCTTAATGTTACTCTACCTTCTCTTCATTCCAATGCACTCTCTTCTAGAGACGTTGCTTTGATGAATGATGAATCTCATCTTTGTTCTAATGCATTCTCTTCTAGAGATGATGCATTAGTGCATGATGAACCTCCTTCCATATCTGATTCTCCCTGGATTGATGTTGAGAATGTCTCTTCATACAATTATTCCACATTTGATCCTATTTGGATTGATGTTGATAATATGCCTTCAAAAAAAATTTCTACTAGTTGTGATTATTCTGTAAATGCAATCTATGTTTCTGCTACCTCTCAAAGGCCTAAGAGACCGGTTATTTATGTGACTCTAGCTAGTCCTTCTCCTAAAAAGGTTTGTTCTATAATTAATAGTGTTCCATTTGATAATAACCCTCCTGATATTCCTAAGGCTCCCTCTTATAGAGTGGTAGCCCATACTGATGAAGATAGTATGAATAAACAATCAATCCTTCCTCAAGCTCCTAAACCCGTGACTAAAGCACCTAGTGATTACGATCTTGTTGGGAAACTTCAAGTTACTCCAACTAATATCTCACTATGGGACTTGCTTCAGTCTACTCTGGTTTATCAAGGAATGCTTTAGGAAGCCTGGAAAAAGATCATCTTACCTTCTTCCACTAGGCCAACATATACTAATGTGTTGATGGTGTATATTCATGCAAATTTGTCAAATATTACATTCTATCTGTAGGAACTCCCACCTTTAGAAGTACAAAAGCAAGCGAATCCTTTAATGATTATTGTTAATATTAATAAAATTGGTATTAGATGTACTCTCATTGACAGTGGTTTGATGCTCAATGTATGTAGCATTGATCTATTGCCTAAGATTAATATTGACTCATCTTCTATTAATGATTCTTCTATTGTTATTCATGGGTTTGATAATGTTGTACGATAAGCTTTAGGTACAATAGTATTACCTTTGCAACTTGGACCCATTATTGTACCCACCCTTGTATACATTATGTTAGAAAAATACCTTATAACCTTCTTCTTGGTAGATCATGGATTCATGCTATGGGCGTAGTTCCGTCTACCTTACATAAATATATTAAGTTCATTACTAACAATAAAGTAGTCACAGTCAAAGCTGACCTTGATGCTATGCACTTATGTGAGATGGCAACTGTTGGTCGAGCTTCGGTTATGCCTACTCTTATTCCTTTAGTATCTTCTAGTGTGTCGATGTTTACTCCAGCAGTACCTACTACAAAGGATACTCTTGAGATAGATGTCTCTAAAGAAGATCCTTCTAAAGCAAGGAGTCCTAAGTGTGATCCTTCTACCTCTTCTCAAAGGAATGGATGTCTTGGTGATGATTGGGGTTCTCTAGACTTTACAGATTCCTTCATTCAGGAATATAAAGTCGATTCAATCTGCTTAGATCTTCCGATAACATCATTCACACCCACTATCAAAGATGATCATTCTTCTGCATCGCGGGGTAAGGTGAATGAAAATTGTAATGTTATTTGTGTTGATCATCCTTCTAAGGAAGATGATCACACTTCTGTTAAAGAGGTTAATTATATTAGTCCTATCAAGAAGGTTGATAGTGATCCCATAAAGAAGCATAATCCCTATTTCCAGAATAATGCTCTCTATGGAGATCCTCCTCCTTTGTCTTCTACTTTCATATCTTCTTTTTGTGAGAAGTCAAACCTTTCTCCACAAGGGAAAGGGTTGCTTCCTACTCCTCATACTTTATCTGAGCAAGAGCATATTTTTGTTGTGGCTTCTAAAATCCCACTTAATCACTCTTGCTTCTCCTACATGTAAGAAATTTCACAAGAAAGAAAGGCATTCTTTTTGTGCATACCATCAAGTGCTTGCCCATTCCACTAGTGAATGTAAGGCCTTGAAGGATAAAATTCAACAAATTTGTGATTTTGGTGCCATCAAACTCCCATTTGATTGATGCATCTTCCTTTTCTTTGCTTGACAAGTGATATCAAGGTTTACCTCTATCTTGTTCTAAGTATTTTGCATGGTTCTCCTACCCTGTATGTTGGGGGTAGTGATAACTTGTTCTAAAGATGTGTGTCCTTCTTAAGGACCTCCCTCTCTTCTCTATGTCTTTCAAATGAAGATTCCCTTGAGAGGACCCCTCTTCCCTTTGAAGGGTCTGTAAGGGACCCCTTTTGAAATTCTTTGAATTCTTTCACGTCTAGCTAAGGAGGAGCCTGACTAGACCTATTCCATATATTTATGTCTAGCTTGGGGGCAGCCTGACGAGACCTCACTTTTCAAAAAATGCATCCCTTGAGTGGATCCCTCTTCCTTTTGAAGGGTTCTTGAGGGAGCCCTTTGAAATCCTTTCAACTTGGCGATGGTCTGCATGACTATCTGCTTACTTGCTCTATAGGACCGAGAACCTATAGATCTCCTTCTTGGTGATACATTTTCTCCTCCTTTAGCGGGGTTTTCTTTTATCACCTCTTTTGTGATACGGGTTCTCCTTCTTGAGTGGGGATTGATTTTATCACACGCTTATTTTGTGGTAAGGGTTCTACTACTTAGCGGTTTTTCTTTCACCACGTGCTTTTATCACTTTTACTCGGTGATATAGGTTTCTTCCTCAAGCGGGGTTTTCTTTTATCACCTCTTTTGTGGTGCAGGTTCTACTCCTAAGTAGGTTTTTCTTTCACCACATGCTCTTTGGTGATACAGGTTTTCCTCCTTGAGTAGGGTTTTCTTTTATCACCTCTTTTGTGATACGGGTTCTCCTCCTCGAGTGGGGTTTGCTTTTATCACTCCTACTTAGTGGTGTGGGTTCTATTCCTAAGTGGGTTTTGCTTTCACCATGCCCTTTGTTCATTTCTATCTTTCTCTTCTCAATTGTATATACTAGATCGAAGATCTACATCTTCATCCTGAGTATATGCTCTTTCTTCAACTTCATAGTTTTGCAAAACTATGAAGTCCTCTTTTGACCCTGCACTCTCAATTTTTCCAGATTGTGATCTACTTCCTTGATGGTCCAGGTATACATTTCTAACCCTACTCTTTCTTGATCTACTTTACCGAGCACTCATCAGTGTTCGTGCTCGCTAAAGTGGGGGAAAAATGTATAAGAGTGAATTTGCACCCCATGTGCAAATACTCTTTTTTCTTTTATTCACCTTAGAAAGCCAAGTTTGGAGGCTTAGTTCCACCTAAGCTCATTGCTTGCATCACACTTGGCACCTTTTTTGAGCGTCAGTGGAGGCATTTCTGTCAGAGATGCTCGCACAGCATGCAAATGTCCGCAAGGCATGTAAATGTCTACACGACACGCTTATGTCCCTGATAGATTCCCATGTCTGGAGCCTACATAGAGGCATTACACTTCCCATTGGGGGTCAACTTGTAACACCCTCCTCCACCGATCGACCCGACTATGGTCATTTTTCTTCATCTTCCCTTCAAATTCATCCCTTCCATATGCATTTCATCTTCTACCATCCTCTACACATCCCTTCAGATATTCTAAGAGCTTCCTCACTCCATTCACAAGCTCCCAACAACTTCTTCACCATCTCTCCAATCTCCAAACACTTTACACTTCATAGTAGAAACATCAACACTCCACCACTTTAGTAGAGCAAGTGTGGAACAAAACACCCTTGCAACAGAGGCTTGAGTTCCTCTCATTTTCTCCCCCATTAGCATTGAGCACTCTTGGTGGAGGTGGTAAGCTTTTACTCCTCTCCTCTATTACTTGGTTAAGTAGCATACCACTATTTTGTAGTGCTATAGTGCTTTTACTTCATTTCTACTTTTCTCTCTATCTATCTAGTTGTCTGTGGAGGTGGGAACACCAAAACGGGGCCTGATTGAGGTAGGCCCCTATACAACCACTCAAAAATTTTCTCTCTCCCTCTTGTGTGTAGGTATTGAAGAAACTCATGAGCTAGAAGCTTCATCACTCACATGGTTGTAAGTATTGCCTTTATTCTCCTTATCTTTATCTTCTCTACCTTACTTTATTTCATTTCTATCACTTCCTGTTACTTTATCATGTTCTATTATTTCCCTATATTCTGTAAGTTCTTAGTAATCGGATAGAAGCATTCACTTTGCTTTTTTCTGAGACATTCTCATTCTATGGTTCGTATGAAATTCCAACGTGCCTCTGGGATGCTAGTCCACCGCGTTTTCATCCGTATTCTATGCTAACGTCCTTTGGCCTAGAGCTCATCCATTTGTCTAGAAAATCTCTGTGACCTACTCTTTTGGATTCTAAAACTCTTTTTGTTGTTCCATTGAGGTAGTATAGGGTAGTTCACCCTATGAGGTTCTATGAATTAAGAGAACTCACGAGTAGCAAATCCCCCTACATTACAAAACCCCAAACAAATTTTGATCATGGTACATCTAAAAACTCTCAACCTAATAACGAAAAGGGTGAATCCTTATCAATAAACACCAAAGGAAAAAATTGTGAACTATGTCCATGATACCACCATTCTTAACATTTCCGCAATTGATAATCCAAGTAATGTCATTAGAATCAATGACAAACAAGATGCCCTTGGGTATCAGCTAATTTAGGAGTGTGTTAATTCAAAGCTATGGTGGGACACTTGACTGCGCCTCATTTCCTATCATTTTCTAAAAATGATGATGCATCACTCACCCACCCCCACAACGCTCCACTTCATATCGAGGTTCTAATCAATAAATGTTTGGTCAAATGTTTCCTAATAAATGGTGGGGCTAGTTTAAATATCTGTACTTTAAAGCTTGTTCATGCATTGGGATTGTAGACACTTAAAAATGACCTAAGCCTACAAGCTCTATTTTTCACCTTCTTCTTCCTAGCATAATTAAGACATTTTAATTATGCCATTGGTCTGCCTTCATCTATTAATTAAATAATTCATAATTATTTAGTTAATTCATGTCTTTTTATTCTTCATGATTATTAAATAAATAAATTATATTTATTTATTTAATATGCCACTAATTGTCTAAAGTCTTCCCATAGTTAAATAAAATTTGTAATTTATTTAATTGTCTTTATTCTTTATGTCTTCCTGATTATTAAATAAAAAAAATTGTTTATTTATTTAATATGTCACTAATTCTTAAGTCTTCTTATAATTAAATAAATTCTTTAATTTATTTAATTATTGGTCACTTTCTCTAATTAAATAATTATCTTTAATTATTTAATTTGACATTTCCCTCTTTTTAGTCAATAATTTGAAATAATTAATTACTATCATGTGGTCCCCACCTTTTGAATTAAATTAATTTTTAATTCAAAATAGTCTTTTTCCTCAAAAATCAAATAATTTCTATTTATTATTTGATTCTCCAGTCACCTCTTTTTCTGTGCCAATCTTATCTCTTGTCACATGCATTGTCAACCCTTGATTTGATTTAAAAAAAAAATCAATCCTGTCCATTCATTTTGAATTTAACCTAATGTTTCCCTAACCCTAATTGTGGATTGTCAAATTGAATCTTGTCCATTGATTCTAGGGCATTTGTCAACTTTTGATCTTGGCCATTCTCAAAATTGCATTTTCTATAAAATGGCAAGTTTGGTCTCATTTTGTCACCTCATGCTATCTAGATCTCATAAATCTTGTTTTGTAATCTCATGTCATCTTCCAACCTCATGCACTCTTGTCATTTTGTCATAGGCATACTTACATCTCATTTGGCATAATTAGACATAGTTTAGATGCTTACTAGTTGCATTGTAGCTTAGTATTGCATGTTGTCATCTCAAATCTTTCAACATTTGCTTAGGGCTTGTCATTGTTATTAGATTGCTCATCACAAATATGAGGGCAACATCATGCAAGTTGAGAAGGTATAATGGAGGTCATCCATGGAGAATGAAGACATTTTGGTGAGATTGTTTCATTTTTTTTCATGTTTTTCCTTTGCACTTCATTATTGCTTTGGGTTTTTATGTTAATGTATTAGATCTGCTAGCCCTAGGAAAATTCCCTTGGTTACATTGGTGAACTCGATGCAAAAATCATGCATATTTTGTTTTTTCGTACGACATTTTTCTATTTTGCAGGTATAGGCATGGCCATGATGCATTTGTTTGGCATAACGACACAACTGATATTTCACATCATATTTGCTACCTAGAATGACACATTCACTCTGTGGTGATGTATACGCTTTGCATAGTGATGCATTTACTTGGCCATGATGCATTCGACTTGTAGGTCACCGCATTTTTCTATCAAATACCATAATACAAAACTGAGTCACATTTGTCTGGTAGATTCTAGAACGTCGAGTTGCATTCACTATACAAAATGATGCAATTTCTCTACTACGACGCATTCATCTAGTAAATTTTTTCTCATATTTTTCCAGATTTGACTTGATTTACTTTTTCATTCTACTTTTCCTTTTGCACTCTATAGTCTAGGGATTTTCTAGTTACTAATGAGTTGTTGTAGCATGTGGCTTTGAGTCTTTTGTGGGTCTAAGGCATCTTCTTTGTGAAACTACTAACTTGCAGTTTTTGTAGGTACAATTATCCAAGGCTATCATTTTGAAACATTGTGCTTGTTGATTTATAGATTAGAAAACAATTCAATTGGTGCACTAAAAGGAACTTTGTTTGTCCTTTGCTTGATTGTGTTTGGGGTGGTAGGTGATTATGCTCTCAACTTGTGCAAACTAGGTGATAAAAAAACTAGACCCATCCATTTTTGTGTTTACCTTGATTCAATAATTGAATTATCCTCTCCCCTTTCACACTTGTGCGATCCTAGGTGTAAGAGAAATGGTTATTGACTCTAGAATTTGGGCCTTCCTTGGTGGGAAAAAGTACTCACACCAAGGCAACTCAAATTGACAATGGAGCTCTTTGGCCGAGCTACCCTCAACTGGTATATAAATGTGAATCCTAAGGGAAAGCCTAGGATTACGAGTGTGGATGTGTCATACGAACCAAGTAGCACTCCCCAAAACCCAGTTGAGTGTAACCTATTCAAGCTGGAGTGCCTCCTAAATGGAGCTTAATCTTGTGCCCCATGTATGGCTACTTGAACGGGGGTCCCAAACTAAACGCCTTTGTGTAGTAGCTAAAATCCTTTTATTTTTTAGTGCAACAATGGTCATTGTGAAGGAATCCACATTCTCGTAGTTCTTAGTAGAGGTGATCAACCTACCATGGGAGATTTATGGGGGTTGAAAGCTTGGTTGGCTTGAGAAGTAGTGCACTATAAGGGGGAGCCTATGTAGCCAAGCTTCTAGATTCACACGCTAAGAATAAGTGCGGTTGGGGAAACCCACATGGAATCTAGCGAATATTTTCCTGGCCTAACCTAGGATTGTGCTTGTCTTCATTGTGCTTTTTTCATAAGATAAAATATTGTTTATGCCAAGTGTTTTTCAGACATTCAAACAAAACAAGACATCACTTTTAGATCTAGAAATGAATAGTCAACCTCAAACAACTCAAAATTTTGACCAAAATTGCAAACAAAGTAGACTTTTTTCTTTTTGTACCGCATCTGCTACAATGCAATCACTCTGTTGTACTACATTCACCTTGCAGAACACTAAATTCACTCTGTCAAAATGCATTTTCCTTGTGGAACACTGCATTTTCCTGTTACACATCACATTTTCTTATCAGAAAGCCCCATTGGCAATACTAAACCACATTCACTTTCTGTAACACATCATTCAATGAAATCAAGTTGCATCTACTATATTATGAAGCATCTGTGACCTGAAACAACACATTCACTTGACAAAAGAAAGACTCTATCACAGACTAGAAACCAAAGTCAAACTTGTCCAAACTATCCATAACCATCTTTTTCCAGAAGCATTCTTTCAAAACTAGATCAGAAAATTTCTCAAAATTCCGATTTCTTGAACACTTTAGCTTGCATCTCACCATAGGGTCATCCTTGAAAAATTTAGTCTCCTCATTAGGTCTCACCATTTTCATTTTCATTTTCATTCATAAACCAAAATTTAGGTCCTCATCTCATTTTGCATATTTTGGATTAGGACAACCTTGCCATACTTTGCAAAATCTTGACTTTCAAAAGTAGGTTATCATTGGACTTAGTCATCATTAGATTCTTTAGTCATTGTCCTTTTGTGAGAACTTTCCAACTCAAAATTCTAGTAAGGAAACCTCACTTGTCATTTTTTCCTTATCATTTAGTCCTTCAAACAAGTCCTTTGGTATTCCAAAATTAAGACATAGATCAAGCATAGGGTGGTTAAGCAACCTTGTTTCAAATCATTTAGCCCTTTGCACTTGCATAATTTAGATGTATTCAAATCATTTTAGTCCTCACCTTGCATATCTTATCCTTAAAAATCCAAAAATATTGTCATAATTTTCATCATAGTCCTCATTTGGCATCTAGACTTGGCAATGGCCATTTTCCTAGTCAACATTTTCATACTAGTCCTCATTATTACCTTAGAATTTGGCATCCTTTCTTGAAAATTTTATCACCTTTCATTAGTAATTTCCCTTAGGCAAAAATCATTATCACCTTGCATTGTCATCTCTTATTATCAAAAAAATCCAAAAATGTAGTCTGAATTGTCATCCCTTATCAGAAAAATCCAAAAACATAGTCTTGCATTGTCATCCTTTATCAAAAAGACAAAAAAAAAAGCCTAGCATCATCCTTGCATTTAGCTGTCATTCTCATCATCCTCATTTGAGCAATTCCCTTTTATGGTGGAAACTAGGCTTCAAAGAAAGAGAAGAGATGTATTTTGATGGTTCAAGAAGAAAAAACAACACTAGAGGAGGTGCAATGCTTGTATCTCTGCAGGGTGAGAAGTATTTTTTTGCTTTTCGTTTTGCTTTTGCATACTCTAATAACTTTGTTGAGTATGAGGGCCTTGTTCAAGGTCTTGAGTGGGCAAGGAAGAGAGGAATAACCCACTTGAAAGTTTATGGGGACAATGAGTTAATTGTCAATCAAATAAGAGGCCTGAATGTTGCTAAAAATGACACACTAAAGTCTTATAGAAATAGAGTGTGGAATATGATTGAGGAGTTTGATGCCTTTAACTTACTATCTATTCCAAGGAACCAGAACAAACATGCTGATAGGCTTGCAGCCATTGGAGCATAGTTTGATATTCCAGGTGACATTAGAAAATAGAGAGTACAAAATTATGTGAAGGTTGTAGTCAGGCCATCAATTCCTGGTAACAACATTCACTGGCAGGTCTTTGACAGCGATGAACAAATCCTTTCTTTTTTGCTCGAAGAAGATCAGTTCTCCATGGTTAATCAAGCAAAACTTAAGCGATAATATGATGATCAGGCCATATAGCTAAAGACAAATAAGTTACCCAAAGGTTTGGTTACCATAGAGTCAATTTTCAGTACTAATGATCAGCTTAAAAAGGGTAAAGCTGGCTTGCAAATCAAAGAAGAACATTATGAAGAGTTGGAGATTTTCAAAGGTAAACTTCTTAAGATAGGGAAAATTTGTTCACATGAAGATAAACAAGCTTTTGTTGCTTTATGCCAAGAATTTCATGATGTCTCTGCTTGGGAATACTCAGATTTGAAAGGGTTTGATCCCCATATTGCTCAGCACACAATTGAGTTAGAACCTAATGCTAAGCCAGTAAGGTAGAAACAAAGGCCCTTGAATCCTAAGCTTGAGCCTTTAATGATTAAAGAGCTGACCAAATTAGTTGAGGTGGGTATTTTCTTTCCTATTAAGCATACTTCATGGGTTTCTAACCTTGTACCGGTTAGGAAGAAAAATGGTGAAATAAGACTTTGTGTAGACTTTAGGGCTCTTAACCGAGCATCTTTGAAAGATCACTACCCGCTGCCCTCCATGGAACAAATCTTACAAGTAGTTGTCGATTCTAAAAGATTTTCCTTGTCAGATGGTTTTTTGGGCTATAACCAAGTGATGGTTAAAGAGGAAGATTAGTTCAAAATTGCTTTTACAACTAAGTGGGGCACCATGGCATACAAAAGGATGCCTTTTGGTTTATCTAATGCAGGTGCCACATTTCAGAGGGCCATGGACATGGCATTTCAAAGTTTGATCAATAAGATTATGCTGATTTATCTAGATGACATTACAGTTTATTCTAAGAATGCTGATGAACATTGGTCACACCTTAAAAAAGTTTTCAAAAAATGCAGAGTTTGGTATCTCTCTCAACCCAAAAAGAGTATCTTTTCTATTCATGAAGGGAAATTATTAGGACACATAGTGTCAAAGCAAGGAATTACTATTGATCCTGAAAGAGTCCAATCCATACTTGAGTTTCCGTTACCCAATCACAAGAAGGGTCTATAGAGCTTTCTAGTCTAGATCAACTTTCTAAGAAGATTTATTCCTAATGTTACAAATTTGCTACAACCTTTCACAACTATGTTAAAGAAGAATGCAGTTTTCAGTTGGACTGGAGAAGCAAAACATAGTTTTAAAGAAATCAAGGAAGCTTTGGCATCGGCTCTGACACTGGTAAATCCAAATTTCTCTAAAGACTTCTTTTTGTATGCTTTTGGTAGCCGTAGTTCAATCTCTGCTATGCTGGTTCAAAAAATAGTGATAACTTAGAACAACCCATAGCTTTCTTTAGCCAAGTACTTACTAATTATGAAGAGAGGTATACTTTTGTTGAGAAACATGTTCTTGTTGTGATAAGAAGCCTAAAGAAGTTTAAGCCTCTAGTTTCAAAAAATAAGATTCATATTCTGGTTGCACACTCAAGTGTGAAGGAATTTTTGTTGAATAAAGATCTGAATGAAAAAAGGGCAGGGTGGATCACTAAGGTCATGGAATATGATGTGGATATCAACATTACCAAATTGGTTAGAGGTAAAGGTCTCTGTGAATATCTTGCTATAGGGTCAATCAGTGAAAATGAATCACAAAAGGATGTTGTTTTTGCTAATATAAATGATTTTTAGGATGCTCAAGATGATCTGCCTCTGATAACAACAAATTGGGTTCAAGACATGACCCATTTTTTACAGATTAGTGAATGTCCACTAGGTTTGAACAAAGCTAAAAGAAGATATTTCAGACTGTAGTCCATACCATATGTGTTGGTAAATAATGTTCTTTTTAAAAGGGATCTAAATGGTGTTCTGTTAAGATGTATTCACAGTGATCAGATTGAAAAGGTACTTTATGAGTTTCACGATGGAGCTGCAGGGGGTCATTTTGCTCCAAGGACAACTGCATGGAAGATAATGAGAGCTAGCTATTACTGGCCCAATTTATTTAAAGACACATATGCATGGTCAAAAAAATGTATCAAATGTGCTCTATTTTCAGGAAAGAAAAAGTTTCCTGCAATTCTTCTACATCCAATTTAGGTACATCAGCCCTTCATGAGATGGGGCATTGATTTCATTGGATCAATAAATCCACCATCTAGTACTGGTCACAAGTGGGTACTCATAGCTATAGACTATTTCACAAGGTGGACATAAGCAATAGCTTTGAAAAAAGCAAAGGAGTCTTTAATTTTGAGCTTCTATGAAGATATAGTCACTAGAATTGGAGTTCCTAACTCTATCATATCTGATAATTCTCTCGCATTTGTGGGATTAAGACTAACTGATTGGGATGTTAAACATGGCATTCATTTGAATACATCCTCAAATTATTACCCTCAGGCTAATGGTTTAGCTGAAAGCACAAATAAGAATCTCATCAGGATTATCAAAAGAACAATGGAGGATAATCAAAGGACCTGGCACATTAAATTAAAGTATGCACTTTGGGCAGAAAGAGTGACTCCTAAGAAGTCTATTGGTAATTCACCATATATGTTAGTTTATGGAAAAGAGGCTAGATTACCTCTATTTGTGGAGCTTCCGGCTCTAGAAATTGTTCACTAGTCAGAGATGTTTGAGGGACAAGACCCCATGTCTGTGAGGTATGTAGAGCTCATGGAGCTCGAAGAATCAAGGGACAGAGCAATGAAAGCTTTGTAGTATCATCAGCTCTAAACGAAAATAAAATTTGACAAGAAGGCTACAGAAAAAGTTTTCAAGGTGGGAGATCTCGTGCTGAAATGGGATGTTTTGAAAAGTAGGCTAGGCCATCACACCAAGTTTGATAACATGTGGACATGTTTGTTTATTATTAAAGACTATAAGGAGCATAATGCTTATCAACTGGCCATAATAGAAGGTGAAATACTTCCTATCCTAGTCAATGGGATACACCTTAAGCCTTGTTTTCAGGTTTGACGAGTTCTTCTATTGTATATATTAGGTTAGGTTTTATGTTTTCCATAAGTGCTATTCCAGCACGGTAAATATTTCCTTTTGGTTTCTCTTGTTTCTTGAGGTTTGGAAAATCTGTTATGACCTATAAGTTACGGACTTGTTTGAGCTATGTGCAAGCTTGATTTTTTTATTTTTCTGAGCTTCCTAATCACTCCATGCCCAACAGACAAGTTTTGGCTACTAGTTTCTCATGTTTACCAGGCAAATATCCAGCAAAGGTCACCAGAAACGTTACCTAATTTTCACCCATAGGCTCAATCAGGCAGGATAATCATGTGATAGATCTTCGAGAGGCCAAGTGGAACATTCGCAACAAGGGAAAAAATCCTACATCTGGTGCTAGGTCATAGGGAACTTAGCTGGAGAGCCTGCCCTAGGAAAGTTTGGCATGAAAATCCTCTAAGGAGAAAGTCGCCAAGACTGTCATGATGTCTTGTAGACAAACAAGGGACCTCGTTGAATGGAGGCATTATCACCAACATGTCTTACCGATGGGGTGTGGTCTCACTCAAAGGAGGTGGAATTAGCAAAGCAAGCGAGCTTTGCTGTAGGGTCTCGCCAAAGTCTTAAGGTCTCCCCGACTCTAAAGGCTTTTGGCGGGAGATTGAGTTTGCTAAGATGTCTTGGTGAGGGATTATGTCTTGTTGAAGACAAAGGGGGCCTATATGTGTTTTATTTTGGTAGGAGTCTCGCTGGCAACAAAAGGACCTCACGAGAAAATTTGACATCGGCATAAGGTCTTGCCGATATAGGGAGGTCTCCCTGATCAGTGAACAACTCAAAGAAAGACTTCAAAATGTCTCACGGTGAAAGATTTCACCGACATGAGGTAATATCTAAGATACCGCCTTTATCGATCCATCGTGAGTCTCAATGAATAAAACCGGCATTGGAAAAGAAAGTTTTCATTGCCAGCGTTGTCCTGCCGACAGGGAGGTGTCTCACCGATGAAAGGGACCCCACCCTGAAAGAAAGTCGGAGCTCATGAAAGAATATTTCCCTTAGCATACCGTCTTCGCCGGCTGATGCATCACACCCAAAGAAAAAAGGCCTTAGCCAGGGGTCATATTCGCATATAACGCCTCTACTGGGCTTCAGATGAGGTCTGGCTGACAGGAGGGTGTCTCGGCAATATAAAGTAGATTTGCCATAAGGTCTTGGTGAACGAAGCTTGTCTCCCTAAAATGTTTCATGCTTGCCCAAGGATAAAGGGATCGGCATGAGGTCTCACTGACCTAATGATGTCTCCTTGACTGAAGAGAAAGTAAACTCATCACTGAAAGATAAGGAGCCCAGCGAGAGGTCTGGTCGATAGGCCAATGTCTTGTCGATAAAAAAGGGGGCTCGCCAAGAGTTGAAGCCATCACCATGAGGTCCCAACGATAAGTAATGTCCCTCTAAAAGTTGGGGGTCTCACCTAAGAAAGGTTAAGTCATCGTGATGTCTCACTGATGGCTTAGTGTCTTACCGAAAGGAAAAGGAGCTCAAGCACGAAGAAGAAGATTGAACTTGGAAAAGGAAATGGAGGTTGATGAAGGTCTCCTCGACTGAGCAAGCTCTCGCCGAAAGGGAAATGGAGTTCACCGTGAGGTTTGGGTTCACCATGTTGTCTCGGCGAATGGGGATGTCTTCGTGAAGTGCGATGTCAATGAAGAAAAAGGAGAGAACTTTGCTGTGACATCCTAAATTACTGGTGGAAGGTCTCCCTAAAGTGAAATATGTACGGTGATAATAAGATATCACTGTTGTGATGTCCCAATGACCGATTGGATCTCACCAAAATAGAATGCTTTCGCTAAAGATGGGACCTCGATGAGAACTATTAGCAATGGTTTCATGTCATGCTGATAACAGTGGAGGTTCGTAATCGCATCGGTGAGACACTTTCAGTCTCTCCTCGAGATGTGTTTCTAACTGAGCGTGCTTTTGTTCATTGAGAAATCCATGTGGAATGTTTCTTGCTAATCATAGAACTATGAGTGATTGCTGGCAGGTTGACCAGTGCCAAGAAGATCAATAGAATGTTAATCGACATGGATCTGCTATGAAGTCAGAAGCATTCAAGGCAGCTCGACTGAAGGGGATTCAAAGGTGGACACGAGGACCAGAAATGAATGCAGTAGATGTGAAAGATCTAAGGGCTTCTTCAGGGAATGTCTCTTCACTGACATGGACAACAAGGACACGCAGGGTGCTACATTTATTTTAGGCAAAAGATCTAAGGAGAGATCTATCATAAGGACTAATATTTTATAAGCCCTAAGGGGCCAAGATCTTTTCTATATATAAGGATTTTTTTCCTTTTTTGTAAATAGTTTGGATTATACACTCTGAAGAGTTAGTGATTTTTATCAATCCTTTCTGGACTAAATGTATGCTTTGTAGCTCAACTAGAATCTGGAATACAACACAGAGTTTACCTTGGAAGCTAGTGTTCATGTTTGTACTACTCTCATTTTTGTATTTCTCTTTTGATTATGGAAGTCTTTAACCGTGTTTTATAAGTCTACATTCATACCTTAAAGCCGTGAAATTTATCTTTCCTTCCTAAGATGTGTATGTAGATCGAGCCTATTAAGATTGATGCATAAGTCTAAAAGAAGTTATGTTGAGTATGTGAAACGATTGAAGTTAAGTTTCCCAGTGTATGTTCATCTTGTTTTCATTTCATAATTCCTCATCAATTCGGTGTATCACCTTAGAATTTAATCTTTATTTTAATGCATTCTCCTTCTCCCTTTCCCTTCAAAGAATCAGTAGTTTAGGTGATAACACAAAGGAAGTCGGCCTTCTCCGGAGGTTGATCTCTATCTACAAGAAACCCACATCTTTAGAGGTCTTCCAATGTTACACTGAGGTGTTGAACATTTGTTTCAACAAGGGTGCAATTTCAGGAGATAACAGTTTTTGGCACGCCCCGTGGGACAAAAATTAGATTGACCTGTTGGTTTAGTATGCAACCAGCGAGTCCCAGACTTTATAGAAGTCATTTGGCATACTTGGCGACTCCATAAAGAGGAAGAACTCCAGAAATCAATGCATTCTACAATTTATGAGAAGAGTTCAAACAAGGAGCAACTTGTTCCCTTTTGAATATTTGCAGCTGTCACCACCAAGAAGACAAGGCAAAGCAACAAAAAGGCGAGGAATAACAATTATCTATTCTAGAAGAAATCAATCCACTCCTCCATCTGTGGGATTACATATTGATGTCCCGTCTTTGGTTTCATCTAGAGTGCCAGTAAATCCTCCTCAGCCACCTCCAATGGCCACTCCAAGGAATCAACCCTTTGTTGCTTTTAATGGAGGGAGCCCCTTGAATTTGGCACGGCACAATGACATCCCAATGGCAGCCTTGAAGAGTCTGCCAACTTTTACAGGGGAAGACCAAACTACCCTGATTGAACACATGCGAGATGTGGCTTCATGCGCGAGTCCATCATATAACCCAAGAGGATGCTGCTGAGATTAATAGCCGCCCATTGAAGGGAAGAGCTATGCAATGGTATAGAAGCCTACCAGTTAGTTCAATTGCAACATTGGACGAATTTGGAGACAAGTTGCATAAACAATTTCAAGATAGGTCTAATAACTTGTCTCTATTGGAACAATTGACTACAATTAAGAGGGCTCCACAAGAGCAGATGAATGGCTTCAACTTCATATTTCAAAGAACTTGGGATAGAATCCCCGCAATGGTGAGGCCACCTCCAGAATATGCATTTTTAATATTTTTTGAGGGCTTTGAACAGCGATATAGCTTTCATGATACAATCAATGGGAGGAGTGTCCTTGCCAGATGCCTTTGAAATAGCAATTAGAGCTAAGAATAGCTTAATACAAGCTGGAAAACTCGCCCCTAGGCCTCCAATGCCTATATTTCCAAAAATTCATGCAAACATCCCTTTGCAAATACCTCCTTTCACACCTCTACTAGCTATACCAACGCTACCATCTGCTGTTCCAACCATTGATAAACAAGAAAGTGCTGCTTTTAGGCTCATCACAGAGTTACAAGAGATCAATAGTCTTTACGTGACTTTGGTAACAAGTTGGTGAACTTGGAAAAACAACAGTCCTATTCCAAGCCTTATCAACAACAGAATCTAGCCTCAAGTTAGCCTTTTCAAGGTCAACAATAGCAATTCCAAAGGAATAGACAGCAGTATCAAGGTAATTACCAAGGCACAAGACAAAATTTTGCCACAAGACCTTTTCAGGCCTATAATCTAGCTCTAATTAGTGATGTCAAAGAGCTTGTTCCTGTTCAAAACAATTTGGCTACTAACTATGAATGGTGTTATCCATGTAATCAACCACATAATCAAGCTACGTGCTCTAATAGCATCATCAACCAATCTCTTATGGTGAAAAATATTGTAGGTGCACAAGATTTTCCTAAGGAGGGGTATTCACAATAGTAGGATCAACCTGCAAATGATTCAACTCTCCTAAATTGGCAAAGAGAAGAATTTTGTGGAGTGAACCAGGATGACACATCTATTGTTGCTAATACCAGAGCCAAGAAGAGGGATTTTGAGATAGAACAAGCAATAAATAAAGACAAGGGAGTTGTTGGTCCATCAAATCAGCAAGTACCACACACTTTGCAGCAAGGTTATGACACTAGTAAGGAGCAGCCTTTACATGCTTCATCCACAAGTCAAGTGCAACCTGACCATGCTGTTGTAAAGACACAACCAAAGGTAAATATATCTACACCTTTCAACATTGTTGAAAGTATGAAAAAGATGAATGTTTCAATTTCGATGTGGGATTCTTTAGCAATCCCTGGTCAAATCAATTTGTTACAATTAGCCTTATCAAATCCAGTTAGTTTGAATCCTCCAAATGAAGTCTCTTTAGGCCAAACAAAGTCAGTTTTAACTAATGCACCTTTGGATAGTACCACACAACAAAGTAATGGTGTCAAGCCCCCTCCTTTCTATGTTTCTTTAATAGTCGGGAATAAATTGGTACACAATTGCATGGTTGATAGTGGGGCTAGCAGCTCGGTAATGCCAAAAAATATTGCAGACCAGCTAGGTTTACAATACTAGTAATTAGAAAAGGGAGTACTTCAATTGGATGGGATAGCAGTAAACACTATAGGTGTTATTAAAAATTTGAATCTCACACTACATGCCTATCCCAATTTTTCAATCCCACAAGATGTGTTTGTCATAGATTTGAATCCATTTTTTTCTCTATGCCTGTCTAGAGACTTCACGGCTAAAATTGGAGGGTATTTATCTTTAGATTGGTCCCATATGCTTTTTAGGACCAGGTAAGGTACTAAGGTAACCATAACTTTTGAGTCCCTTGCCAAGGATCACATTTAACCTTATGTGCCATCTACTATAAATGTTAACTCTATTGTTTTAGAGGATACTAAACTTGCTGCAACACAAGAGTTACAAGTTGTGAGTGTACCTGAGGTACTCCTGAGTGAATGGGCAGCTGAGAACATGGTTGATAATCCAAATGAGCTTATTCAGGATGTTGGTATGGGAAATTATGTGTTGCATGAAGCTGGGACAAAAATGCCAAATCTTGAGAGAAGTGCAGAAAGTCAGTTTGAGCAGCAGAATAAATTATGGGAGATGTATTTTGATAGTTCAAGAAGCAAAAACAGCCCTGGAGGAGGTGCAATGCTTGTATCTCCACAGGGTGATAAGTATTTTTCTACTTTTCATTTTGCTTTCGCATGCTCTAATAACTCTTCTGAGTATGAGGGCCTTGTTCAAGGTCTTGAGTGGGCAAGAAAGAGAGGAATAACCCACTTGAAATTTTATGGGGATAGTGAGTTAATTATCAATCAAATAAGAGGCCTGGACGTTGCTAAAAATGACACACTAAAGTCTTATAGAAACAAAGTGTGGAATATGATTGAGGAGTTTGATGCC
>VDFB02027036.1:0-39188 GCA_007258455.2 Sequoia sempervirens
AAAGTTTTGTATATAATTGCACATGGTGCTATAGTGATGTAATCTCATGTTGATGCATTGTACTTTTACTTGTAAACTTGGTTATGAGAAGGATTTATAATGATGTTATAACTTTGGATATTATTCTATCTTATGTCTCTATTGTTGTTATTGATGTAATTATATCTATGGATGTTTGAATGTAGGGTTCATGTAATGGTTAGTTAAATGTTGATGCTATTAAGGGTTAGTTCTTAAGTAATGTCCCCATGTACCTCAAAGGATTAAGTCATGCAAGATGAACAATGGATACATTGAGTTAATTAATGTTCACTCCTTTGTCCTTTTAAAAAAAAAAAAAATTGGTTGCATTTTACTTAATTCCTTTGGGGTTGCGTGGCGGGGATTTACAACTTGGTATCAGAGCCAGGTTGCTAACGTTGGGTTCTCTGGGTAGTTGGTGTCCGTTAGGCAACCTTTGTGCTAACTTTGATCTTAAATACTATAACTATGTGCAGGATCATGCCTCAAGCTAGAGGTCGTGGCCATGGAAGAGGTCGAGGTGGTGGTCAGGTAGCCGATCAACATAGTCCATCACCACTGAGTTTCCATGGTTTTGAGCACGAGGAAATTTTGAATCCTCAAAGTGATCTGCCAGTTGGTGACTAGAACCTGGGACAGCCTGGTTTGGATGGTCAGTTACAACGTCTTCTAGGAGAGCTCCTTGATCATTTGGGACCTAGGCCACTGGAAGAGCCACGGGTCGAGAGAGAGAGGGAAAGGTCTCCAAGGCATAGGGATGCTCCAACAAATCAAGATGCAGTGATAGCAGGGCATATGAGGGATTTGTTGAGAGCTCACCCTCCTACCTTCGATGGTTCGGGAGGAGGCTTGGAAGCAGAAACCTAGTTGATAGATTTGGATCGTTGCTTCACGATGCACCCATTCGGTATCAATACCAAGGCTCGGTGCATAGTGATGCATCTGTGGGGTTTCACATCTACCTGGTCGAGGTTGGAAGAATAGAAGTTGCACCTAGATATTAGTGTGGTCACATGGGAGTTGTTTCTAGATAGGTTCAGGGCTCGTTTCCTCTCTAATCATTGGAGGCAGCACAGAGCTGATGATTTCCATGATCTTAAGTAGATGTCTTTGTCCGTTGAGTAGTATGAGCAGCGGTTCTACGAACTCAAGCAATATGCTGGGATCAATCACGATGAGGGGTTGCTTGTTCAACATTTTGTTTGGGGCCTGAATGCCTGTATCAGTGGTGGAGTGAGAGTATTTGAGCCAAAGAAAATGGAGGTCATAGTAGAGAAGGCTTGGTTAGTAGAGGAAAACTTGGCTATGGCTCTTGGAGGGCATGTTGGAGTTCAGATCGGTAGTGCTCCAGCACTAGGTACAGGTTCTAGAGGTGGACAGTCTCAGGCTGCAGGGCCTTCCAAGAACTTTCAGGCACCCTCCAAGGGTGATTCACATCATCAGTAGTCTCAACCCAAGCAGAATAAATCATAGTCTCAGCAGAGGGACAAGTTTCAGGGCAAGAAGTTCTGAAGTTGGCAACGAGGTAAACCTGATCGTTCTATGCAGCCTGCACAAAGTGCACAGTCGGCACCATCTCGAGGTAGCTTTCAACAGTCGAGTGCACCATCTGGGGTTAGAGGCTTTGGGAGAGGTACAAGTTGCTTGTCATGTGGGCAACAAGGGCATATTGCTAGACAGTGTCCACAGAAGACTACTTCAGGATTTAGTCAGAGGCCAGCTGTTTCAGAGCCAACAGTGGGTGATGCGAGAAGAGCTCATCAGGTTTTCACAACAGTGGACAATCAGTAAGCTGAGTATTAGGGCACTGTGATCGAGACATCAGGTGTGTTAATGGGTACTAAAGTTTCTATACTTTTTGACTCTGGTGCTTCTGATTCATTTATATCTCCTTCCGTTGTTGAGCAATGTGGATTGGTGGCATCTAGGCAAGGCATAACTTGGTAGGTTGAACTAGCCTCTGGGTCAAAATTTCTTGTAGAAGAATTTGTTCAGGGTTGTAAGCTAGATTTGGGAGCTTTTTCAACTTAGGTGGACCTTCGGATCTTACCCCTGAGCTCATATGATGTAGTCTTGGGAATTGATTGGTTGAGTTCACATCGTGCTTTGTTGGATTGTCGCCGTAAATCAGTGCAGTGTATCAATGACTCTGGAAAGGAGGTGGAGATCGTGGGCACTCAAAGGCCTATTTATTTACGGATGATCTCTGCCATGCAGTTAAAAAGGTTGTTCCGTTAGGGTTGTTAGCACTTTGTTGTGGCAGTGAATGATCTCAAGACTGATGATAGTCAAGAGAAATCATTGGATGATTACCCTCTTCTTAAGGGATTCTCCAATGTGTTTCCGAGCGAGATATCTGGAATGCCGCCTAAGTAGGATATAGACTTTCGGATAGACCTAGTACCCAGAGCTTAGCCTATCTCTCAGGCTCCGTACCGAATGACCACACATGAACTTCAGGAACTTCGTCTTCAGTTGGGGGAGTTGATAGCAAAAGGGTTTATCCATTCGAGTGTCTCTCCATGGGGAGCACCCATGATTTTCATGAAGAAGAAGGATGGTTCTCCTTGTCTATGCATTTATTATACATAGTTGAATAAAGTAACAGTGAAGAACCAATATCCCCTGCCCAGGATAGATGATCTCTTTGACCAGATAAAAGAGGCAAAGATATTTTCCAAGATTGATCTGAAGTCATGATATCACCAATTGCGGATTGCAGAACTAGATATTCATAAAACTGCATTTCATACTTGATACGGACATTACGAGTTCACAATGATGCCATTTGGGTTGACGAATGCGCCTTCAGTCTTTATGAGTTTGATGAATGGGGTGTTCAGAACTTATTTGGATAGATTTGTTCTTGTGTTCCTTGATGATATTTTGATCTATTCTAGGTCTATAGAGGAACATGAGGAACATCGTAAGCAGGTGTTGCAATGCTTGAGGGAAAACTAGTTATATGCCAATTTGGCAAAGTGTGACTTTTACAAGACTGAAGTTCAGCATCTTGGCCATGTCATCTTAGGTGAAGGAATCTCTGTGGACCCTGCAAAGATTCAGGCTATTGTAGATTGGCCCATACCTACTAATGTCTCAGAAGTCTGTAGTTTCATGGGACTTGAAGGTTATTACCGGCGGTTTGTCCAGGGCTTTTCTAGGATTGTGCATCTGATTACTTCTCTCTAGAGGAAAGGGAATAAATTTTTGTGGTCAGATAAATGTTAGCTTGTTGTTTAGACTCTTAAGGAGAAGCTGACTAGTGCACCTATCTTCGCAGTACCAGATCTTGTAGGAGAGTTTGTTGTGTGTACTGATGCCTCCTTGGAAGGCTTAGGAGCCGTTTTGATGTAGGAAGGGCATCTGATTGCATATGAATCCCAGAAACTTAAAGATCATGAATTGAACTATCCTACACATGATCTTGAGTTGGCCGCGGTGGTTCATGCTCTGGTTAGATGGAGAAATTTTCTCCTGGGACATCAATTCGAGCTGCATACTGATCATCGCAGTCTACAATACATATTCACGTAGCCGAATTTGAATGCTAGGCAGTGGAGATGGATGGAATTTTTATGTGAGTATGATTTTGAAGTGAAATATATTTAGGGTAAGGAGAATGTGGTAGCAGATGCCTTGAGCAGGCATAGGCATGAAATTTCTACTGTGACTCTTGGGATTGATTTGAGGAGTCAAATCCTCATTGCTCTCTCTTCAGACAGTTGGTATTCTGAGGTGAAGTCTGAGATCGAGTCAGGCAGGACTGTAGAGGGGAAATTTGTTGGGTACTCTTTGGATTCTGATGGTGTTTTGTGTTATTCAGGACCTATGTATGTACCTCCTGCAGAGGGTCTTTGTACCCTAATCTTGACTGAAGCCCATAGGGCACCCTATTTGGCACATCCAAGAGTTAAGAAAATGTATGCAGATCTATGCTCATTATATTTTTGGTCAGGAATGAAGTGGGATATTGCTGATTTTATAGCTAGATGTCTGGAGTGTCAAAGGGTCAAGGCAGAACATCACCATCCGGCAGGATTATTACAGCCTAATCTTGTTCCTGAGTGGAAATGGGACATCATTTCTATGGATTTTATCATTGGTTTGCCCATGTATTCTAGGTGACACGATGCGATCATGGTCACTGTGGATAGGCTAACCAAAGTAGCCCATTTCTCCCCTATCAGATCATCTTATACTGCATCTGTGGTAGCAAAGGTTTTCATGGAGGACATAGTTTGATTACATGGCATACCACGGAGGATCATATCTGATAGAGATCCAGTGTTTACATCGGCACTATGGAATTCCTTGCAACGGTCTTTAGGGACTCAGTTGAATTTTAGCTCTGCCTATCATCTTGAGATTGATGGTCAGACTGAGAGAGTTAATTAGGTGCTAGAGGACATGCTCCGCATGTACGTCATGGACCAACAATCTCATTGGGAGGAGTATTTGCACTTGGTTGAGTTTTCCTATAATAATGGTTATCATAGCTCCATTGGCATGGCACCTTTCTAGGCATTGTATGGTCATCCTTGCCATACCCCTTTGAGTTGGGATTAGTTAGAGGACAAGGTTCTTCTTGGACCTGACATGCTTCGAGATATGGAGCAGGAGGTGGCTCGTATCAGAGAACATCTTATTGTAGCTCAGGATAGATAGAAAAAAGTATGCTGGTGCACATCGTGTTGATTGACAGTTTGTAGTTGGGGATCGTGTGTTTCTCCGGGTGCATCCACGAAAGAGTTCCATTATGGAAAGGTTTCTAAGTTAGCATCCCATTTTGTTGGGCCTTTTGAGGTGTTAGAGAGAATCGGACCTGTTGCCTACTGCCTAGCTTTGCCACCTAGCCTGTCGTGGATACACAATGTCTTTCATGTTTCTGTTATGAGGCCTTATTTTCCTGATGTTACTCATGTGTTGGATTGGAATTCTTTGCAGGTCAAGGACGAGCAGCTAGCTCTAGAGCCCGTGGTCGTGCTTCAGCATCGAAGTCTCACCCTCAGGGGAAGAGATATTGATCACGTGCGGGTCTAGTGCAATCCGAATGATGAGACCTCAGTGACTTGGGATGACACATCTCTTATTAGAGAGGCTTATCCTTATTTATTCTCTAGCTTCTAGGAGTAAGCCATGTCCTAGTGGGGGAGGATGTAATACCCCCATGTTTGCGGATTCATTAGATACTCTTGATGCTCTTTGATATTGTGGATACTCTGTGATACTCTATGTGGTGGATCGATATTTGATCATGTGTGGTTTCTTAGTTACTTGTTTACTGCTCTTTACATTATGTGTCACATTTGATGATACATTATGCATTGATGATTTGATTCGTTATGCGATGGTGTTCCTTAAATTTATATGTGATGATGTATTTCCATGATATTATGTTTATGATGACATGTTTAGTGTATCTTGGTGGAAGGATGGAGTAGTACCACTCACTTGCGAGTGCCCTGCTACCCCGCTATTACCTTTCATGGTATGTTTTCAGTGGAGATTATATGTTACTTGGCGTTTATCTATTTACAAAAATTATAGGATTAAAAGTCTCGATTCCACCTGCTTCAGCAGGACAGGGCGAGCACAAAATGAACCCAACGGGTACGATGTTGTTAAAAAGGAGTTGTTAAGGAAGAGTTCATGTCCCAAGTTCGTCTTTTCATTAGGAGGTAGTTGAGTCATGCTTAGACCTGGTTTTGTCTTGGTATTTTGATTTTCTGAGTTAAATGATTTATTTAATTTATTTCTGGTTTGGTGGTATTTAATTTATTTATTTTATGTTCATCAGATAAATTAAAGTTATTTTATTAATTATGATTTTGAAAGTATTGAAATTTAATTATCTTTAATTAAAAATTACATACTTGCTAAAAGCCTGTTTCTAATTAAATTTTGACATAAGTGTCGGCAAAGAGAAATTATTATTTTAAAAGAAATTAAATGGTAAACCTGGAGTTACTCTGAGAATCAAATTAATTAATTTTAAATCTATTTGAGGAGATAGTGGTTGAACTGAAAAGTCAGAAACTGAACCAATGCATGTCGGGGGTTTTTATTTTTAAAAAGAAATATTGAATGGGAAGTGGAAAGGAAGGGTGCGTGCGTGAAGAAGGGGGAAATAGAGAATTTTAAAGAAAAGGAGAACGGAAGGCTGGGGATTTGGCTCGGGTTAAAAAAAATCTGTATATGAGAATATTAGGGGGTTGTTTTTAGACTATGGATATTGGAAAAAGGAGCTGTAGAAGGGAATCACTGTGGAAAAGTAGAGAAACACATCTGAGCTAGAATTCTTCTGCAACTGTAGGATGCCAGGTTCCTCTCATATTCTTTTCTGGTTATTTAATTCTCTGTTAAAATAAAATACTTCTGGCTGTCCTGTTTAAAGAGTTTTAAATCTGTATCTGTGTTGCGTTGAAAATGAATTTAAATTTGTGCGTGTGTTTGTTTAAAAAGTGGATTTTAAATCTCTGTGCATAATTGTTGAAAATGAATTTAAAATTTCTGTGTGTAGGGGTTTCCCCTAATTTGAAATCTATTTATTCTGGGTAAATTTGCACCCCATATCTTTATGTGAATTAATGAAAGACCATTTGTTTAATATTGTCAAACCTCTGGTTCAATATAAATTTACAGACTTATATTTATGTTGAAATAGGATTAGAATGATATTAAAATGTTGTTTTAAATCATAATGCTTTTATATATATATTTATTTATATATATATCTATTTATTCTGGGTTCTGGTGTGAATTTATTTGAAGGGTGTTAACTCGTTACTTCTTATTTATATTTATATTTCTTTTGTTTTTAGTTTTGGGCGTCCGTATAAGGAATGGAGGGTTTTGATTAAAATTTTATTTTATTACCTGTTCAATTTTCGGGTCTGGAAGTATGTGTATTCGAAGGGGTTATGTTTGAAATTACCCTTGCCATGTGTATGGATGAATTATTGCCTATTGGGTGTTTGCTGAATACAAATTATATATATATATATATATATATATATATATATATATATATATACATTTGTCTTCTATATATTTTGGAATTCGTAATCTATGCTCAAACGAATTTTATTATATAAAGTTTATCTAGAGTATGTGCATTCTAGCTCTAGTACGAGCGTACAGTGTTTAGGTGAGAACATTATTATATTGTTATGTTTACCTTGGAAACCCGAGCTTATTCTTTCCTTTCTTTTGTTTTGACCGAATGATGAATTAAGTTAAAATTTTATTTATAAAATAAAAGTTATGCATATATGGGGAGGGAGGTGTGGTCGGCGGTGGCTGTACCACCGCCCCCGACCCATATTTTCTGCTAGTGTGTGTAGTCCCTCTGTCTTCCCTTATTGGATGGCGTACCTGTGTACTGTGGTCGCCCATCTGTTCGTTCGCCCGTCCATCCATGTATTGTGTTCGCTATACAATGTGTTTGACAATAATTCTTTTACTCATTTTATATTCATAAGTTTCTGTGTGCATTCGATGATATTTGAAAGTTGGTTTTTCCGTGTCCCACAGTGATTGGCACCTATATACATACACCCATTTAAAAAAAAAAATGAATACAGCTTTGTTAAGTTATCACAGTTTTTGCATTCAAGTACTGTGATATGCGTATTGTGTTCAGTTTATATTATTTCGAATTCATTTTTTAATGTTTAATTTGGGGTTCACCTTATGCTATGGTTATTAGGATTTGGGTTGGATTTTATGTATTTAAATGGGTATATATATAACAATATATATATATATAGGTTAATATTAATATTAATATTATTATTAATGTTAATATTAATATATATATGTATGTATATATATATATATATCTATTGATTGTAATATTTCAATAGGTTAGTTATTAATTAATTTGTCAATATGATAGAAAGATAGTTTACATTTATTTATATTATTTAAAAGATTCATTGAATGTGGTGTTTTATGAAAATAAGTGTAATGGTGAAAAGTAGAGATAAATTGGATGTTATTAATTAAATGGAGTTCTTGTGTTACTGAATTGCATTTTGATGAGAATTTTTCCATGCTTTGAGACGTGCCTTATGGTATTATTTGTTAATGATTCTTTTGAGTTATATCGTTTCATGTATTATGGGTTTTCTTTTATTTGGGGGTTTATGTCTTGCAAGGAAACCCTAGAGTTTAACAATCTTGTTTAGGAACCTAAGTGATTCCAGAGGTGGGGTAATGTGGTTACTCTTGATTTCAAATTTGAATTTGGATTTGTGATGCTTATGGATCAGCTATACATTTGGATTGTACCAGACTGTGGATGTGTTTCCTTGTGGTTTGGTGAGATGGTCATGCCTCACTTTTGATTGTCATTTGATTCAGTTCTTTATGTGGTACAATCCTTGATGTTATTGTCTTGTGGTTGAATGTCTAGAGGGAGTGGCTCTAAGTGGGAGGTCAGCGCACAAAGGGGTGCCAGGATAGCCCTCATTAGAGTGAATTTAATAAGTGATAATTTAATTAATTAACTAGGGGGTGGGTAGTAACACACTAAAAAGATAATTGTTGCCTCATCCGCCTTTTAGTGCTACCACAGACTAAAGGGGATTGAGAAGGCCGTGGTTGGCAAGATCATTGCCTTGTCTTCACGAAAGGTAATGGTTCCGCATGAGAAACCCTATGGAGTGGTTCCTTGAGATAGGTAGCCTAGCAAACCATAGATGGAGGTGGTTCCTAGAACTTGGTTGCCTGGATAATCCATCAGTAGATGGAGGCGGTACCTTGCGATAGGTATCCTGGCGAATCCATGTTAAGCCATGCGATGACACTCTCCTCTAACATTCTTATTTATGTTGTCTTTTGGAAATCCTCTGGAATTAGTCACTTGTCTTGTATTGATGATTTTTGTTGTTTGTCTCATGTGTTGTATGATTTTTATTAGCTAGTTGTGAGTCTTTGTCTGGATGTTCTTGGTCGGGAACCCTTCCTTAGTGACTCCTAGCATGGGGGTGGTCGGGTGGATCATGCTTCGCACCTCATTGGGATTCTCTCTTTTATGCAGGTTCATCTTTCAGTGCTGAGTTTGCAGTAGCAGTTGATTCTTTGTTCGTGGGTTCCAGATTTATGTACTTATGTTATTCTTATACTGATGTATCACTCCCACCTAGTTGGGAAAGTTTTGTATATAATTGCACATGGTGCTATTGTGATGTAATCTCATGTTGATGCATTGTACTTTTACTTGTAAACCTGGTTATGAGAAGGATTTATAATGATGTTATAACTTTGGATATTTTTCTATCTTATGTCTCTATTGTTGTTACTAATGTAATTATATCTATGGATGTTTGAATGTATGGTTCATGTAATGGTTAGTTAAATGTTCATGCTGTTAAGGGTTAGTTCTTAAGTAATGTCCTCGTGTACCTCAAAGGATTAAGTCATGCAAATTGAACAATGGATACATTGTGTTAATTAATGTTCACTCCTTTGTCCTTTTAAAAAAAAAATTGGTTGCGTTTTACTTAATTCCTTTGGGGTTGGATGGCGGGGCGTTACATCTTGAAGATCTTGATGAACTAAGAGACAAATATGATGATCTTAAGAGAGAAAACAAGAAGCTAAAAAGGAATTCTCAAAAGGAGACTGGCAGATTAACACAAGAACTTGAAGAGTCCAATAAGTTGTTAGTAGGATTGAAAGTTCATGTAGAAGAGCTTAAAAGAATTGAGGATGTCATGAAATCTTAATTGCAGTTTGAGATGGATAGATGCTGAAAACTTAAGGAAAAAATAGATTCCGTAAGGAAAGAATTGGAGAAGGCCAATGAGTAGATAAAAAATGGACTAAAGTTGAAAGGTGGTATAGAAATTCTGAATGAATTGATAAGTACAAAAAAGTCTGCTAATAAAGATAAATTTGGTCTAGGTTTGGAAAAAGGGAAGAATTCATTTATGGATATCTCTACAAAACTTTATGAAAGATTTAGAGCAAGAGAAAAATTAGTCCCTAGTGAAGAAAAATCTGGCAAAGAGGAAGCTCCTAAAGATGAACAAAAATATGATAAAGAAAAGAAACTAGTCGAGGTCAAGGAGGATAACTAGATATTTCTTGATCAACAAAAGAAGATGCAAAATGTAAAAAGAGTAGACAATGATGGATTCACAAGAGTACACTATCCAAGGAGGCCTAGACAAAGAAGATCACCTCATCCAGCTGAAGGAAACTACATGACTAGGTACTCATCATATTTCAATGCGTATTGCTATACCTATAACAATTTTGGTCATAGGGCTAGAGAATGTAGAATCATTCCAAGGAAGAATAAATTTTTTGCAAGAAATAATCCATCTACTCCCTTGGTTGATATGGATATAATTTGTTATAGTTGCAACAACTTTGGTCATATAGCTAGAAACTGTAGAGCAAGATTTACAAGACCAAGTGTGAAATCTAAGAAGAAGATATCCTCACTTGATAATAAAGTGAAAGTAAATAAGGCTTCTAAGATAGAATAAAATAAAACTATGAAGAATCCCAAGAAGATATGGAAGGAGATAGAGCAGGGATCTTGTGTCACTCAGTTTATGATTTCCCAAATGGCTTTACATGCAAAGGAATAAGATCTATGGATTGTTGATAGTGGTTGCTCCAAGCACATGACTAGAGATAAAATGAAATTCATTAACCTTGAAATGAAAAAAGAAGGTTCATTAAGTCTAGGTGATAATACTATTGTCAAGATTCATGGTAAAGGAATTCTGAGCATAGATGGAAAGAGAAAAACTAAAGATGTGCTCTATGTGGAAGGTCTAAAACACAATCTTCTTAGTGTCATCCAGATGTGTGATAATGGATAAAAAGTTGTATTTGATTCTGAAGGTTGCAAGATAAGATTGAATGGTAAAACAATTTCTCAATGCATAAGGAGTAATAGTAATGTCTACAATCTATGTGAAGTGGAAGGCCAAACATGTCCAATCAGTCAAGCATATGAAAGTTAGATGTGGCATAGAAGACTAGGACATGTAAATTTTGACAACATGGTGAAAATAAGTTCAAAAGGCCTTGTTAGAAATATGCCTAAGATTGCAAAGCCTGATAAGGTCATCTGTCAAGGCTGTTAGCAAGGAAAGTAAATAAAGTCTAAATTTCCCACAAAGGTTTACCATACTATGAAATCCTTGGAAAAAATCCATACTGATCTAGGTGGTCCAATGAGGACAAGAGCATTTGAAGGAGAAAGATATTTTATTCTATTGATTGATGACTATACTTGAATGGCATATTTCACATTTTTGAGGGAGAAGGTTGAGGCTTTTAAAACATTTAAAAGTTATAATAACCTGGCTTTTAAAACATTTAAAAGTTATAATAACCTGGTAGAAAATATGACTGGGAGAAGAATCAAATGTCTGAGGTCATATAGACATGGAGAATTCATGGAATATTGCGAAGATCATGGAATCAAGCACCAGTATTCAGCCCCAAGAACACCACAGAAAAATGGCATGGTAGAGAGAAGAAACAAAATTGTGAAGGAGATGGCTAGAGCTATGTTGAATGAGGAAAACTTGGCAGATACATTTTTGAAAGAAGTAGTACAAATTGTTGTATACATACAAAAAATAGAACTTATAAGATCTAATAATGGTCAAACGCCATATGAATTATGGTTTGGTTGGTCTGTATCAGTCAAGCATTTCAAGGTATTTGGCAGTAAGTGCTATATTAAAATAGAAGATGATTACTTAGGAAGTTTTGAGTCAAGATGTGATGAGGGGATATTCTTGGGTTATTCCAATTGAAGAAAACCTTATAAGTGTTACAATAAAATATTGCATAGAATTGTAGAGAGTGTACATGTCAGAGTTGATGAAAGTGCAAATCAGGGTCAGCCTAGCAGAAACAATCTTGGAAATGAGTCAGATGAAGATGACATAGGTACACAAGTTGAAGAAGAGGAATAAGAAGAGAATGAGAAAGAGGTTGAACATGCTCCTGCAAAATATGTGAAAAAAGATCATCCTATAGATCAGATAATTGGTGTCAAGAATACAGGAGTGTAGACTAGAAGGAGAATTTGAAAGGACAAGGAACAAGTAAACTTTGCTCTCTTGTCTCAGATTGAACCAACAAGTTTTGATGAAGCTAGTAAGGATGAAAGTTGGTTAAGAGAAATGGAAGAGGAACTCAATCAAGTTGAAAATAAAAAAACTTGGGAATTGGTTCCTAAACCATCAAGCAAGAATATAATTGGCACAAAATGGGTATTAGAAACAACCTGAATGAAGATGGAGCTGTGGTCAGAAAAAAAAAAAGAAAGATTAGTGTGAAAAGGATATGCACAAGTAGAAGGAATTGATTTTGAAGAAATGTTTGCTCCAGTTGCATGATAAGAAGCTATTATAATGTTTTTTTTTTTTTTTTGTGTATCAATGTTTTAAAGTATATCAAATGGATGTCAAATCTGCATTTTTAAATGGAAACCTTGAAGAGGAAGTATATATTGAGTAGCCAGAAGGTTTTTAGCTGTCAAAGAATGATGATTATGTTTGAAAATTGAGGAAATTGTTGTGTGGTTTGTGTAGCTTGGAGAAAAACACACGAGAGAGTTAAGAAATTCAAATCTATATCTATTCAAACTATACTAATCAATCCTCAAAGCTTAGATAATCGAGCACAAAAGAAAGCTAAGAACAACATGCATAAAAGAAACTATTTTACCAAACATGCAATCAATTCCATTGAATAACCTCCATTACTCTTCTCCATTTCGTCTGTGTAGTGTACTTGCCCTTAGATTTTCAAAGTTCGTGCAAGCATGGCCTAAGTGTTGTGATTAAGACAAAAAATCGAAGATTCAAGGTAATTGCTCTAAAAGTCAGACAATTTCGAGAGAGATTGGAATGATGAAGGACAAATCAATTTATAGAAAATTGATCATTCAAACGACAGGTTAGGATCGCAAGATCGACGGATGGTTGAGATCGAAGGATTAGACATGCATTATGATAACTATTAGTAGCGACATGAGTGGTAAAAATTAGAAATAGAAATAAAGATTAAATAAATGATTTAATCTTCGAGTTTGGTATTTGAAAACAAAAGAATTATCTTTGCATGACAAAGATAAAGATGGATTAAAGCAACTCTTTGTTTGAATGCATGGACAAGATTTAATTAATTAAATAGGAATATTTAATTAATCTGCATGTACATGCAATTGAGTTAGCACTATACGATTTGAATGATTTGACGAAGAGATTACTCGAGAAAGCCACTCAGATATTAAATCAAGAGTTAACTGAATGATTTAAATAGATCTTTGAGTCGAGTAAAATTGAATACTTAGATAATTTTCACAATTATCTAAATATAGAGGAATGCGTTAAAATAGGATTTATGAATAAAATAATTCATTTAATTCAAGATTTGATATTTGAAGAATAATTAAATAAATAAGATTTATTTAATTAAGTGATGAAGGGATTTAAATGAATAATTAATAAATAAAATAATTTATTTAATTATAGTTGAAATATGACAGAGGTAAATTAAATAAGAATTTATTTAATTGAAGAAGAAGGATAAGGTTAATTAGTAATATAATTAAATAAAAAGCGTTTATTTAATTAATCAGATAGAATAAAGAAAATATGAATTAATTAAATAATTAGAATCATTTAATTAATATAAGAAATGAAGACTTTAGAGAATAATTAAATAATTAAAATTATTTAATCATGACCATTAAGAATATGAATTTATGAAGAATATTGAAGTCATAGGCTTAGACCAGATTTCGGTGTCTACATTTTCCCCACTTTGATACAATGTCATTTCGATGTTGTGTCAAAGAAAATCGATAAAAATATTCCCCAGCCATGTCCTGGTGTAAACAGGTGAAGGTATGCCCCCTCAGGAAAATTGACAAATTTTTGAAAAATTTCAATTTTTTTTGGAAATAATCCCGATTAGTCCATTGGATAGTAAAAAATGTAGTGGAGTTGACGGAATTGAAGTTGGAAGTGGTAAGGACAGGTACGGGTCGATTGAAGTTGGAAGTTGACACGGCCAGTTAAAAGGAATGCCACCAAAACCCTAAGTATAATTAGAAAATGGGGTAAAAACCTATTCATTTTTACCCACATAGTGTTGAGATTTGAGATTTTTCTTTGCACCCTCAGTGAAGATGTCTCCCATTCTGCACACCCACCATTGAGCCTATAGGATCTAGACATTTAGGTGGCTAGCCGACGCGGACCCCCCGGTATGTACCTAAATCTCGACTTTGAAATTTTAGGTTTTGTGCTTTTTGATGCATTTATTGTCAATTTTCCTCATGCGTCATTTTATTAAAATTTTTCATTTGAATTTGTGATCAATGCATATGCATGTAGATCACTACATTTGTAAATTTATGTCTATTGTTTAGCGTAGGTTATCACAGTTCAACACATTTGTATTTTAATTCCACACATTTTCTAAATAGCAACGCATTTGCATTTAAAATAGCCGCAATTGTTTATTTTTCAACGTATGTGATAGTTTAGTTTCGCATTGTCATTTAGTAGGATATTATTTGACATTGATAAAAAAAGGCGCATTTGATATGTAGTCTCATTTGTTATTTTTGCATGCATTTGCATTTAATTTATGTGCAATTGTTTTATGTTCATCACATTTGAAAATATTTCGACACAGTTGATATTTGATTTACGCAGTTGCATGTGATATTTGATTTACGCAGGTGCATTTGTTATTTTTGCACGCATTTGCATTTTAAAGTGATGCATGTGAGAAATTATGATGCATTTGTGAAATTGAATTACTCATTTGGTTTTCTGCAACACATTTGCAAAAGAATGACACATTTGAATAGCATGTGATTTTGTCATTTTCCACTAAGATGGGTGATTGATTCTGACATGAGGCATATATAATGCCATTGCAGGTTGTTTTAGACACTGTGTATACGCGAGAGTCGAGACCTATGACTTTTCACTTTCGAGATAGCTTGCGGAGTGCAGAGAAACAATTCCTATGGCATTTGGGTCTTCTTCACGTGACATAAATGCCTGCCATTCGGGAAAACCGGGGTCTACTGATGGCGTTATGTGAGTGGTGGCACTCGGAGACTTCTTCATTTCACCTACCTACTAGAGAGGTGACAGTTACCTTAAAGGACATCTACAGGATTTTGAGACTTCCCATCAGAGGCACAAGGGTGAGGTACGATACCTATAGGGGTTTTGTTAAGATGTGCAGATACTACCCTCACATTGATATCAGACAGTTAGGTTTCGATCATTATGAGATTAGATGGCGTGTATTGGTATAGAGGTATAGACAGTTGGACTGTCTATTATGTACATTGATAGGTGGTATAGTGCTTCCTAATCATCGAGGTCATGGTTTTCCTGTGGGTTGGGGGGAGATGTTGGTAGGTATGTTAGAGCGATGGGAGGTATATGCTTGGGGTCCTTATCTCCTTGGCATGTTATATTTTCACTTGCATGATATAGCCTATCGAGAGGCTTAGTCCATGAGTTGTGGTACCACACTCTTGATGGTATGGGCATGGGAACACATTGCCATTTTTCGGCCACCGGTTACAGTTGATGTACAACATGGAACCCCCTATGTTTTCCGTTATGCGAGGGCTAACACTCAGCACCACATGGGAGATACCAGGTATTTCAGACATTCCATTGACACTATGGTATAGTTTACATGGAGACTGTACTTGAAATGTGCAGAGTGGTCAGATGAGGATGAGCATTTTCCTTTTTTCTGCCAAACACAATACTTGATTGGGCAGACTGTTTCACATGTCCATATTATAGAGTGACATTTTCCAGATTATGTATTGCGGCAGTTTGGAGAGGTACAGGATGTGCCGAGAGGATGGGCTGAGTTCATGAGGTCCTCATGAGAGATCCCCTTGTGGGGTCCAGAGATTCTAGTGGCCACTACTGAGGCAGATATTGATGCATTGCAGGCAGTTTCGTGGGGATGGAGAGATGGTAAAACAAACCCAAGTACCATCGAGGCATATGATTAGTGGTGAGCCATGCACAGGTTGATACTCCTTATAGATCCACATCATCCTATGCTGATAGAGCGGCGAGGGACAGGACCGTGCGGCAGGTGTGGCAGAGGCAGAGGTTGGAGAGGTGGAGGGGGTCATGGTGATGATGGAGATGGTGGTGGAGGTGGTCAGTGAGGTGGTAGGAGAGGGAGGTGTGGACAAAGGGGATGAGGGCCACCATTATCATCCATCTGTGAGGAGGGACAGGGGGAGGAGGATGTTCCCATGCCAGATATTGGCAGAGTTGGGGAGGAGGTGCATGTTGAGATTGGCAGAGAGGAGGAGCATCCTGTAGAGGAGGGCGTTCCAAAGGTTCATGCAGAGGAGGAGGAAGATAGAGAGGAGGAAGAGATTGATGCCCTTGGCTTGCTTGGTTCCTATCATGATGATGATGATGAGGATGATGATCATGAGTGGGAGATTTGAGATAGGATTCTGGAGGAGTTGGAGGATGAGGATGATGGTGCGTCGAGGGTGAGACAGGTTGACATAGGGGCAGCTGATCCTGACACTGCTACACTTCGTGCCTAGGTTGCATCCTTGGAGGAGAAGATGAGGGTTATGATGTCCGAGAGAGATGTGTTACAGATGGAGAGGGATAGAGCCATCATGGACAAAGATCAGGCCATAGCTAGGAGACAGGAGACCGAGCAGAGATTTATAGAGATTAGAGCTCTATGCACTAGGTCGGCAGCTGCATTTGCTAGAGAGTTAGTCAGAGCTGAGGAGAGGGCCACTTATTACAGAGATTTTTATGAGACAACAGTTCCTCTCGAGAGACATGCTCTGAGTTTTTCAGAAGCATGCAGTGAGAGGTCCCAGACTAGGACCCATAGCAGGATAGTTAGCACAGAGGGTGTTGAGAAGCCATGCAAAGTTGGCCCATATGACAAGACACATTCAGGGCATAGGTCATCAGGTTCCCGGCATCAGTCATTCGCACACTCCAGTCATGATAGCAGTGGTAGTTCAGGATAGGGACATTTGTTGATATGTACTGAGACATTGTATTATGATCATATAGCCTGCGGGCTTCCATATTTATTGATACATTATGACATTGTGATGTGACACTGTTGAGCAATATATATATATATATATATATATATATATATATATGATTTTGGCAGAGATTCTCATGATATGCATTTCTATTGATTAATTATGCAATCATTTATTTGTACATGTTATGTTTATATGAGATGCCTATGTGATGGATGATCATAACTACTTTATGATGTGTTTATGCAGCCTATGATGTGATGTTGATTCTATGTGATGATGTATGCATTAATATTTTATGATGTTGATGGATGTTGTGCGAACCCCAATCCTAATACCTACAAAACAATGAGAATGAACACACTCGATTGTCAATTGCAAGCAAGAACAAGGATTCCCCATGAAATCCATTCACAAAGCTTAAATTAGGAAAACAATGAAGAACACAATGAAAACAACAAAATAAAGATTGAATCCTAATTAAACTTGCAAACTCATGATCCCATGGGGGAATTGGTGCCAATTTGATGTGAAAATTGGCCCTTTCCCAACTCCTATGATGCAAGATTCATGTATGTTGATGATAATTGATGAGTGGTCCACTTTGTTGATGCTTGATGAGAGCTCCAAGCTAAAAACCTACATAACCTAGCTAAGAACTCAATAGTGATAGATGGAATTTGATAGATATTTGAGCATGGTAACTTTGCATAATTTGTGGATGATCAAATGAGGAATGAAGCCTCTTATTTATAGAAGAGATTGAAGGATGAATGTCTAAAATTGAGCAATGTGGGACTAACATTCATCCAATGGAAAGATGCCACTTGTCAAACTATGAGTGGATGGAGGATGTGCAAGTTTTGAGGACCGTGCCAATGAATGCTTATTTTTGAATTTTGAGTTTTGTTGAAATGACTTACAAGAGGGAAGAAAGAAAGCATTGAATGCCACTTGGCTCAAGGCAAAGGACATGTAAGATGGAGTAAATACCTTGTTGGATGTACATGTCAACTTGGAGAATATTCCCAAAATATGCCTTGTTGAGGAAAATAGAGATTTAATAAATCAATTAAATCTATTTTCATGTGCAAGTGGTAAATGCTAGAGGATGGGATATGACAAGAGATTAAATTAATCAAGGTTAATTGATTTAATGAAGGAGATTAGTTGATGTGACAAATTTGACTTAGATTTGTGGATTTATTTAAATCAAATGTGAGAAGAATGTGATGAAGGCTTAATTAAATAAAGATTTTGATTTATTTAATTAAAAGAAATGATGTTAGATTAAACTAAATAAGGTTTTAATTTATTTAATTTAATAGATAGAGTTAAAAGATTTAATTAAATAAAATTAATTATTTAATTAAATAGGGATAATTAGATCAAGATGATTGATTTAATTAACAAAAAAGGATGACTTAATTAGAAAAAATGATTTATTTAATTAAGGGAAGGAAATTGATGAATTTAATCAAATAAGTGGATTTGATTAAATGGCTAGACCGAAGGATGATTCAGGGTGAAACGATGTTAGTAGTCAGGATCAGATGCATAATGTCAATCAATACATTTTACGTGTCTACATTTTTCCCCTCTTTGAAGCAATGCACTTGTTGCGTTGGTTCAAAGAATAAACGATCTCGATCAAAGCCAAAAAAAATTGTTACTTAAAAATATTTCCCCATTGCTGCTCGGTGAGAGAAAACATGCCAATTTATTGCCCCCTCAAGAGATTAGATGAAAATTTCAATTTTTGGGTGATCTCGTGAAAAAAGAGGATAAAGTGCCCTACAGGTCCATAAAGGCTCTAGGAGGCCAAAAACATGTCTAAACACAATAAAATGATGTAAAACAGACCTCAACTGGACAAAAACAAGTTCAAGGGTCCAAAACCCTAGTAGGATAGCCAATTAGGGTGAAAAAAACCTAATTTTCAAGATTAAAAGGGGTCTGAGGGGTCACTTTCAATTCATTTTCACACACATCCATCTAACAACCCTGAGATTTGAGCTTTGACCTCCTGATGATATGGCACAACGACAACTTCCGATGCACATTTCCGACTAAGTCCGGACGTACTAGCGGCCACTTGGCATTGGGGCATTGGTAAGTGATCCTTACTTGAGCTTTGTTTTTCATTTTTAACGTACATTTAATGATTTCAAAGTCAGTCCTTTTGCAGCGGTGCTATATAGCGCCACTTATAAATCAAACTACATCGCTTGGTGTCAAATTGTGCCATAGCGGTGGAGTTTGGAGTTTGAAAATAAACTCCAAACTCTGACGCTAAGTTGGTGGCTGACGAAGTAATTTCTAAACTACAACGCAGCAGTCCTTTTTCTTTTCAAATTGTGTCGTTGGGAAGGAAAGTGCACCGCGGCAGTGCGCTTTCGGCCTTTTGTGCCCTAGTGTCGAAGTTTGATTAAAAATAAAACTGCGACACCTTCATGGATTGTGACGCTGGAGTGGTTTCTTGGACACCCGACAAAGAATTTTTTAAAATTTTTAACATGATGACCCTTCCTGATGCAAGATGCGGCGAGGGAGCTCTACTCCTTAGAGCACAGGTCGCGGGATCTGTTCAATTATTTGCGGGACCTGAGTGGCAGAGATCAGGATCAGCTATGGGACATGGGACTATGGTACATTGCTTATGCAACGCCCATTTACACCCACCTAGGGATGATGTTAGCACTTGCCGAGAGATGGCACAGCAAGACCTCTTCCTTCCACCTTCCTACCGGTAAGGCGACCGTCACCTTGGAGGATGTTTGGCACATTTTGAGATTGTCGATTCATGGTTGGCGGGTCATTTTCGATATGGATGAGGGGTATGATGCCTACCACAGAGTCCTCACCATAGATGACATCATTATTTGTGAGGGGAAAATCAAGCTCAAGTGACATAGGGCCCTGGCACCTCCCTTTAGCTTGGTTGTTGCGGCGGTTATTTTGGGTCTTGTTGCCCTAGACCAACGGGGCTGATACTTCAGTCCTAGCTGGGGACTTTGCTAGGAGCGCATGGTTTGTGATAGACCAGTCCATTTTGCTTGGGGGTCGGTTCTTCTTGCCTCTTTGTATAGAGATCTTCACAAGTACGTCTACCTTGATGATAGAGCACTCGGAGCAGGCATGACACTCCACGTATGGGCGTGGGATCACATTGCTATTCTTCGGCCACAGATTGTTACAGTTCCAATGATGCCAGATGATCCCCTCGTATGGCGCTATAGAGGTGGTGTGTCCTTTACACACACAGGCGAGCACGGGATTCCCTATTGGAGGAGGGTCCTGGATGAGATGTAGGTATTCACATGGCAACCGTACCTTGGTCGACCCGAATGGGCCAATGATGCACATCATATTTTCTATGCTCGCTAGGACCGCTATATGTAGGGGCAAGAGCACACTATGATTGAGAGATATCTGCCTGGGTGCATGCAGCATTAGTTTGGTGAGCCCCAGGATTGGCCAGATGATGATTATGTGGTCGTCTTTTCCCACACCATGTCACAGGTTTCATGGGGGTGATACATTCCTGCCTCGGAGGTCGTGGATAGTTTCAGATAGTTGGTGGCTCGACCATGGGCTTACGATCAGGGGCATGCAGATCCAGGTGTGACACAGGAATACAGGGATTGGTTCCAACCTCCCCTATATTTGATGATTCTAGGAGCAGTCCCCGATAAGTGGAGGGTGAGAGGTAGAGGGGGAGGATGAGGACAGAGGGATGGTGACATGAGCAGCCGGTCGGGCCTCCAGTTCAGCTAGATGTGCAGATGTAGGATCAGCAGCAGGTGTCGCTAGGTGTACCACCACGAGCTGAGGATCAGCCTCAGGTAGAACCTCCATGAGCAGAACCAATAGTGCAGCTAGCAGGACAGGTGGATCCCCGAGATGCATTAATTGCACAGCTACAGGGCTAGGTCCATACTGTGACATCTAAGAGGGATTAGGCGCAGACTAAGAGAGATCAACTCAGGGCCGAGAGGGATCAGGTCATATTGCAGAGACAGGCCACAGAGTTATAGGCATCCACAGAGTTAGGCCGGAGATAGTAGTTGGAGAGCATGGTAGCCTCCTCCTCCCAGGGTACAGTGTCCATTTGGTCTTACAGGGAGGCCATCTGAGAGGCCAAGTACTATCGTATGCACTATCACGAGGCCATACCTAGAGCAGCATGGGTCCCAGAGTACTCGTAGTGGACTAGCCACAGACTAGTAGAGGGTCATGGTGATAGGGGCGAGGGAAGCATACAGAGGGGTTAGGCCTCCTTTTGATCGAGATGATACTTTTTGTGCTTTATGGGCTCCTTTTTGAGAGCCCGATGGGCCTTTTTGTATTGATTGGCATACATGTACAGTGATCTGATTATTTTTTACTATGACAGTTACATTATTGATGATATATATGAGCCGATGATTTTGATGTGATGTGATGCATATAATTTATTTATGCATGTGTGGATGATTTTATTTCTATATGTTGTTCCATGATGTTTATGATGTTATATGATGCTTTTATGGATGCATTTATTTTTGATGATATATGCATTATGTAATGATTATGACTAATAGATCTATATTATGTCGACTTATGATATGTAGATGCATTTATGTGATGTGTAATGATGTGAAATGATATGATATGTAATATGCAATATGAAAAATGATATGGAAATGATCTATGTTGTATACGTGAAATGATGTGAATCCTGCTTTATATATGAAATGATTATGGATGGATGTACGTTTTGCATGTAATGAATTTTTATATTTATGCTGAAATGCAAAAATGGTTGCGATGCTATTTATGAGATGATATGGATGATTAATGGATAATATAATGCAATGTAAATGCAATGGCCATGTTTTATATGATGTGTATTGATGATACAAATGAGATGGTTTTTTAAGATGCTTAGAATAACAAATATTATTATCCTAAACATATTAAATGATAATGTAATGTATGTGATGCATTTAATGTGATGTGATGTAATGATATGATGATATTTTATGCAAAATGAACGTAATGTGTGAGATGACCTTATAATGTTATGCAAGTATGTATGCAATGGATTATCTATAATGCTTATGTACTTATTGTGAAATGGTTATGAAATGTTTATGTAAACGAATGTTATGCAATTATTTATGTGATGAATGCAATATGATGCAAGAAATGGATGCAATGTAATGAGAAAGGGATATGCTAATTTATGGAAAATACTTATAATACCATATTTATATGATGATGGAAATGCAATGCATGTGTTTCCTATATGATACATTTATGCAATATGCTAATGATTTGTGGATGCAGGATCGATGACGATGAGGATGGTGATGAAGATCAACTGTCATAGTACCTTGTTAATGTGATAAGAAAGAAGGGATGAAAGAGAAGAAGTCATTTCAATGAGACACAAGATGATGGAAATGCAAATGATGATGATTACTTGCCAAGGAGTTGGGATTTTCAAAGGGCCAATTTTCTTATGTTTGATGACACACGTGGTACGATGCATCAAGGTATAAAAAACCAGGATGGCATTGTACCTAGTGTGATGGAATTTGACTTGACAAATAGATAGGAGTATCCTTGTTCACACCTAACATACGAAAAACCTTGCTAGGATGCACTTTAGAAGTTTCAAACACCTCAGACCAAAACACAGAAAGGTATAACCTATCAATGTAATAGTCAACAAGTTGCCCAAAACCTCCTCCATACATACCTAACAAAGAAAGTATTTGCCAAGGTTATATTACAAGAACATCCAACAAGCACAACAGACAAAAGATAATGATTGTTGCCCCATTCCTCTCTCTAAATCCTCTTGTTTGGATATCATCAAGAAGTCCTTGGAATGAGCGCAGTAAGATAAGTCAAAAGATAAAGACAAAGTAAACAAACAAGCTAATGTTCTTCAATACCGCTAACCAAAAGAGGATGTGTTTTCAAGGATAAGAACTGAAACTATTGCCAAAAGATAATGCCCATTATAGGAAGGATTCATCCTAGGACATGTTAGTGGATGGCGGCACATCATTTCGTTTATCTAAAGCGTTCTTTCAAATGATTGATATGGGACCAATTGGATGATAGGTTATCGACGCGAAGAGTTGACAACTTGTTTATGTACTGACTTAGACCTAAGACTTGACATTTTGAGTTTTCACTTTTAACCTGCTAGACTTGTTTCTAATTATCTTACCAAAGATTGAGGATGACGATCATTTATTATGAGTGATGTTATTGCGGGTGTAAGCGAGATGAGACAGATGGATTTTTTCAAATATTTGGATGTTTTTTAATCTTTTTGAGATGTTTTGAGGCTGTTTTTGGTATTTTTGAGATTTTGCAAATGTTTTATTTTTTGATTTTTCAATGTTTTGGGGTTTTATGAGCTTTTGACCAAGAGACTAACCTAAGGACCTATCCTAGGGGCCTCAGGGGCTAATCAACAGATTAGCCTTGCCTACGTTATACATGTAGAGACCACGTAGTTTGACTGACGACTTGACCAATTTACAGATGATGATATACATGATGAGATGTCAGTTTATTGTGACGAACTCCTAAAGGACTGACCTAAGTGTCTCGGGGGATGATCAAAGATCAACCTTGCCTACGTTCAAGGCTTAGAGACCCGTAGTTTGACAAGACGACTCTGTTTTTGGCTTTTTGACTGACTTTTTGACTTGTTTTGGGATTTTGATATGTTTTGATGTTTTTGGATTTTCTGGTTTTAGGACTTTAAGAACATACACGAATCTGATCCGATAAGAATATTCCCCCAGCGTGATGCAATGGACTACTCCGATAAAGGCAAGACAAACTGACCTTGAAGATGGGCCGAGTAGTACTACGAGGGATCATGATGTGAACACAGGACCAAGCTATGATGTGGATGTGGGTGGATGAGTGATGGATGAGGATCTGAATGTGATGGATGATGGAAACATAATGGATGGATGATGCAGAACAAGCCGTAAAGATTCTGGTGGATGGAAAGTGCTTATTTACACAAGGCGCCTGTTTTCCAGGTTTTCACCAAGGTACTTGTCCAAAGTGCCACCAAAGTGGTTTTCAGTAGAGGATGATTATTTTCTCTACTATTTTTGATCCTTTTCTATTTTTTTTTGGATTTTTTGCTTTTTTTAATTTTTTTGTTGTCACCAAGATGCCTGTTTGCTAGGTTTTCACTGAAGTAACCATTTTTTAGGGACATTTTATGATTTTTTTGGATTTTTTGGTTCTATACTTTAAAAGATTTAGGCATAAAACTTTTTGAGATGAGAGCTATTCATGGGCTCTTGCAGAGATTCCCCTTTAGATGTTGATAACTGATATGCCCCTGACTTGTAACTTGTTGTGATAATGAATGGTCCCCACCAATTAGGTTCAAATTTTCCTTTGCTGCTTGGGTTTGGGACATTCTTCTAATTCTCCTTTAAGACCAATTCCCTGACTTGGAAAGTCTTGCTTCTGATTTTCTTATTATAGCTCCTTTTGAGTCTATTTTGATAGACTTGCAAATCATTCAAAGCATCTATATGTCACTCATCCAGTAGCTCCAACTCATTCAATATTGATACTCAGTACTCTTCATCTGTGATGAGGTTTTGCAATGAAATCCCGAGTGATGGGAGCTTGATCTCAATGGGGAGTACTGCTTCTAATCCATAGACCAGGGAGAAAGGGGTGGCACTGGTGGGTGTACGGATGCTGGTTTGATAGGCCCAAAGGGTAGGATTAAGCTACAAATGCCAGTCATGACTTGTGTCATTGACTATTTTCTTGAGGATTTTCAAAATGGTCTTGTTTGTAGCTTCTGCTTGGCCATTTCCTTTGGGATAGTATGGGGTGGAGAAGCAATGTTGGATTTTGAATTTTTTTCATAAGTCACAGACCTCTTGATTTTTGAATGGTGTCCCATTATCTGAGATAATGGCTTGTGGAACACCATAGCAGAAAATGAGATAGTTCAAGATGAACTTTGAAATCTACTTCCTCGTTATATATGTCATGGGTATGGCTTCCACCCATTTAGTAAAGTACTCCATTGTGGTTCTGATGAATTTGTGGCCGTTAAATTAGGTGGGTGTGATTTTTCCAATGAGATCAAGTCCCCACTGTGAAAAGGGCCATGGTGTGATGATCGGATGAAGCTCTTGAGCTAGAGTATGGATGAGGTCCTCATGTTGCTGACATTGTAGACACCTTCTTGCATAGTCATGTGCTTCTTGTTCCATTGTGGGCCAATAATACCCCATCCTCAGTAGTTTCTTAGCTATGGTCATTCCACTCGAATGTGAACTACAGATACCGTTATGTACTTCAATTAGAGTGTTTAAGCAGCATAGTAGGGTTCCTTCTATATATGCTCCTATGATATAAGGTATCTCCTAGGATGATGAATCTGGATGCCTTTTTTACAAAGGTTCATTTTAGGTTTGAGGGTAAGTTGGTGGGTATGACTCCTATTCGAAGGTATGTGTAAATGTCGTGGTACCAAGGATCACTGGGACCAACGATTTCGCACACGAATTCTAATTTTGGTACCTCAAATGTAGGCACAAGAAGCTTCTCTATTAGGAATTCATATTTTGGAACGTTGTGGGGGATATCCAGTAAGGATCCAATTGTTGCCATGGTGTCTGCTACTCTGTTGTTGGTTCTAGGAATTTGCTCAAATGTTATTTCAATGAAGGATTCTTTAAGAGTTTCCACCAATTTCTTGTATGGAGTGAGATTCTCATCCTTGGTCTGGTATTCATCATTCACTTGATTTATTATTAATTGGGAGTCTTTGTATACTCTGAGAGCTATAACGTTCCACTGCATTGCTATTCTGAGACCTATGGTTAAAGCCTCATATTCTACAATGTTATTGGTGCAGGGAAACACCAGTTTGTAGGACCTTGGTATGTAGTCCCCTTGCAGGGTGATAAAGAAGATGCCAGCTCCTGATCCATGTTGTGTGTATAAGCCATCAAAGTACAGTTTCCAGTGGTCAACTACTTTGAGATTGAAAATAGATTCATCTAGAAACTCTAAGATTAGAGGATATTCTGAATAGATTGGTGCTTCTGCAAGTTGATCTATGATGACTTGGCCCTTGATTGCTTTCCTCTCCACATATTCAATGTTGTATTCTAATAGTATCATCACCCATTTGGCCATTCTTCTTGTGAGCATTGCCTTTGACAATAAGTATTTGAGAGAGTTGATTTTGGCAATGAGTTTTATTTTATGTGCCAACATGTAATGTCTGAATTTCTGAGATGCAAACACTATTGCTAGGCATGCTTTCTTGATGAATGAATAGTTTAGCTCATGCCCCACCATTGTTCTACTAATGTAATAGATGGCCCTTTCTGTTCCATTTTCGTCATGCTGAGCTAAGAGAGCTCCAAGGGCTGGTGTTGTTGTTGATATGTAGAGAATCAATGGTTTTCTTGGGATTGGTGGCATTAAGATTGGTGGTGTCAGTAGATATTCTTTTATTTTATTGAATTCCTCTTCACACTTGGTATCCCATTTGTACGCTACTCCCTTGTGGAGTAGGTGAGAGTATGGGTTTTTTTTTTCCGCCAACTATGCTATGAATCTTTGAATGGATTGGAGCCTACCTTGGAGACCTCTCAATTGCTTTAATGTTTTTGGTGCCTCCATCTTGAGGATTGTTTTTACCTTTGCTATATATACCTCGATACCTCTCATTGACACTATATATCCTAGCAATTTTCCCGATTGTATGCCGAAGACGCACTTCTTTGGGTTTAATTTGACTTTGTACTCCTCCAGCCTATCAAAAATGGCACTAAGGGTTGCTATGTGATCTTTTCTCTTTCTGGACTTGGATAAACTATCATCAACATAATCTTTGACCATCTTATGGATCATGTTGTAGAATATCAATGTCATGGCCCTTTGGTATGTTGCTCCTGCGTTCTTTAAGCCGAATGGCATCATATTCCAGCAGTAGGTCCCCCATGGACAAGTGAAAGTTGTTTTATGTTGGTCCTCTTTAGCTATCATGATCTAATTATATCCTGAAAATCCATCAATTAGTGATAACATTTCATGTCCAGTTGTCATATCGATGATCATATCAATGTTTGGAAGTGGGAAGTCATCCTTTGGACATGCCTTATTCAAGTCTTTGAAGTCTGTGCAGATTTTGATGTTCCCATCAGGTTTTGAAACAGGCACCAGGTTTGATACCCATTCTGGATAATCTATCGGTTGGATGAATCCTGCATCTAATAGCTTTCTTAGCTCCATTTTGACTAATAAGGTGATTTGAGGGTGCATTTTTTTAAGCTTTTGTTTTACAGGCTTTGCTTCTAGATATACTACTAAGTGGTGAACCAAGGTCTCTGGATCAAGTCCTAGCATGTCGGCATAGCTCCATGCAAAATTTATTTGTCTTTCTCTTAGGAAGGCTACTAGGAGCTCTTGTTCTTCTGATAGTAATGATTCTGCATAGAATGTGATGTGGGGTTTCCTCTGTTCCCAAATTGACCGGATTGCATTTTTCTGCCAGGACTGCTGATTTTTCTTGATGAATAGCTCTAGAAAGAAGATTGAATCCCTCATCCTCAGATGCCTCAAAGAGGTTTTTGCCATTGGATGCGTCCTTTCTTTTTAATTTTTTCTATTTGGAGAGTGCCATAGTGTGGTTTTCACTCAAGGACTTATATATGATTCTTAATTTTTCACTTTAGTGATTGAGGGATTCAATCATTTCTCCATAATAGACATGCATATCTAGCTCAATTATGAACCCTGCTTTGTGATCCCCATATGGAATGTTTTCCTGTAGTCCCATGAATTCTAAGAGTGCCTCATCATTTTTGAATGTATCAAGAACTGGTAGTCCTCTTTGGTCATAGTCGATGGGTTGGGGATATACTAGGCAGATGTCATGATTTTGGTGGTTTGATTCAAAATATAAGGTGCTAATCATGCAACGAGTGGTATCCTCAAATAGCCTAGGTAAGTTGGTCATGGGATCCTCGTCATCACTACTACTACATACATTGGTTATATCAAATGTAAATTTATCTATGACATGACCTATAGATACTCGTAAGTGTAGTTTTGTTGTGGTTGGCTGAGGAGGATTATTAACCCTTCTAACTGGATGAATTCGGCCACGTATGGTTATACTCAGAGGGGTACATCCAAGGCCAAGATTTGTTATTGTTCGCTTCTCTGGAATGATAGACTGTAAAGAACTTACAAGTGTGTATCTAGGAATACATTTTTAGATTGTTTATTTTGTATTAAGTAGGTTTTATCTCCTCTTGTCCATGGCATTGCTTCTACATTATGGTAGTCTAAAACTTAATGAATTCGATGAACTGGAAAAATAGTTATTGTCTCTTTTTGTTAGGCTAACCCCTACTACATATATATTTCAACTGTTTAGAATGAAATATGTACGATAGGAGAATGTAACCTTGTTTAATCCGCCAGTCTTTGTGTCTTTGGAGTACTTCAATTTTCTTTTGAAGAGGATATATTTCATCTGCTGTTTCTTTAAGGATTTCACATTGTCATTCTAAAACTTCAAGTTTGTTTTGACTTAGCTGCCTTCCGCACTGCAACTTTACCAAGATAATTGAGAACAAATTGTTTGAGCAATCCCCTCTTCCTTAAACCATACGGTATATACTATTACAAATTTATTGTTTCTTTCAGACCATGCGCACGATCTGCTAGATCTAGGAGTTTGTTATTTTAACTTTGCCTCTATTTCTAGTCCATCAATCTCCTGTAGCTTGTTACCGTAAGGGAAAGTGAAACTTTACAAATTACTTTGGAAAGTTCAGCGTATCACTCCTCACATGTTCTTGAGTACAGATCTGTTGAAATTTTTTTAAATCATGTTTTATTTCTCTTACATGTAGCTTTTGTTTGTCACTGTACTGAAAGTCAATAAACGACTTTTGATTTGATGTTTGATTTGAAAGTGTTTTGCATGTACGCCTTTATTAATGTAAAAATATCATGCAATTCTTAAGTTAGTTGATTGTTTATGGCATTGGAAATTAAAATGAGTGTCTTTTATCTTCTTTGTTGTAAGTCACATGCTTTTGTGAACTGCACTAATTATAATGCTCATAAATTACGTCTCCCTCAACTCCTTTCATTTGTCTATCATTCACTTACATATTTTTTAATTTATTGCAATGTATGTACTGAGTTTTGGTGGATTGCATGTGCCTATCTATATGCATGATTAATGTATATCTTTATTTTAGTTTACTTTTCCTTTACTTGCATTGAATCAACATCTTCATAATATTTTTGTATATTTGTGTCAAGATATATATTTGGAATTATTTTGATATTGCTCAAAATTTTGATTTAAATAAATAAATTTAGCTTATTATGAAACAAATAAATGAATACGAGCAATTTAAATGCTTTAATGTTTCTATTTAAGTTAAATTGGTTTAGCATGTGATTGTCTATGTTATTTATAAATGAGTAATATTCACTAGAATGTGTTTAAAAGAATATAGTTAAAGGTTTGTGAATTGTATTTTATTAAGTTTTCTAGAGGCTAGGGAACACTTAGAAGGATTTATTTATTTCATGTGAGACGTAGTATTCATTTTTTCTTGTTAGTTTTAAAATTGGCTTTGTTCGATACTTAGCGTACCTATGTGGTATTTTGGAATTAAGACATGCATGATGTAATTGTTATCTTTGGGATAATATGAGTTTTTATGGTCTATATCATGTGGATGATAATTTCATTTGTGGTTTTATCTTACCTACTTTATGGATTTGTCATTTGATGTTGAGTCATGTTATAGAAAGAGTGGCTTGTGATAGGGGCTGAAACCCTAAATGGTTCTCTGGGTAACCTATCATAGGTTTTATAATCCAGTGGAAACCTAACTAATGTACTAGGGGTTGGGTAGTATTAAACATTAATTTAGATAAATGTATGCCTTGCCTATTTCCTTAATAATTGTTTAAATTGAGGAAAGGTTTAGAAGGCCTAGAATGGCTAAGTTTCCTATCTTGTCTTCTTGAAAGATGGAATGACTCCACACTAGTTTGCATAGGGGCTGGGAATCAGTAGAGACTACCAGGGTAACTCTTGGAGAGGGCCAGTAGTCTAAGAAGATTTAATAGGGTAACCTATCCTGACTGTGTGATGACACTCTTTTCCTATTACATGATTGTGTCTCTTGTGGTGATTTATCTCTAGTTGTATTTTTTGGCCTCTGGGAGTTTGTTCGCTATGATTTTGACATTGTTATGTCATTATGTGAATGTAAACCAAGTAAATGTATTGTTCTATCTTCTTGTTTAAATGATTTGTGGACCCATCATTATCTCCTAGCACAGAGGGAGTGGACCTTTGGGTTTCACGTGATAGGGAGGAAACCGTGCTATTACCTTCATTGGATAATCTTATAGATGATACTAGACTTGTAGCAGGTTCCAGTTACTTCATTGTTCATGACACTGGATACAAAATGTGTTTGTGGACATGGATGTTAGATATGATGTGATCATTACCCTCTTTGTATGTTTACCTCATGTGTATGAGTGTACTCTTGTATCAACATTTTTATGTAACGAGATTTATGAAAATATCACTTGTTCTAATCTAGGTATATAAATATCTTGATTGTATCAGTTTATTAAATTAGATCGTTCATGAATATGTTATGTACATATGTGTTATGACTTTATTATTTTATTGTGATTTTCTTATTTATAATGTTTAAGTAATGTCATCTTGGAATCCTTAAGATAGTTATGTAATCAAATGACTTTTAAAAAAATAAAATATTCGGTTAATTTGTTCTTTACACTTTGTTTTAATGGAATCCTTGGTGGGGCATTACAGATTGGTATCAGAGCCAAGTTCTAACACTAGGTACTCTAGTTTTGTGAGCCCATTAGGTTGTCTTTGATGTTAGATTTTGTTGATGTGTTTTCATGTTTGTTTTGTTTGTGTTATAACAAGACTTGTCCTTGATTTTGTGTAGGATCATGCCTAGATATCGTGGTAGAGGTCATGGTCGAGGCCAAGGTGGTGGCCGTGGGCCGAACCACTAGGTTACTCCCCCTCAAAGCTCTCATGTGACCGAATAGGAAAAACAGTTGGGTCCTCAGTTGGATCAGTCGAGCGGGGAATAGATCCTGGAATAGCCAGAGGTAGATGGAGCATAGTTACACCCTCTACTGGAAGAGGTCCTTGCCTGACTTGGACCTAGACAGGAAGTGGAATAGGAGGTGGTCATGGAATGTGATAGATCTCCGAGGAGAGTTGATGATACTGTGCAGCAGGATTCCATTATTGTTGGGCATATGCGAGATTTGTTGAGGGCACAGCCTCCTACATTTGATGGCACAGGTGGTGGTTTAGAAGCAAAAAATTGGTTGTGTAGATGTCTAAATTTGGACACTTAATTTATCCAAATTCATCCCCTTTCGTCTTATTTTCGTTAATTAAGTAATACTGCTATTAGTTAATTAATAGCTTTAATTCTGCCAAATCCCTAAGGTATTTAATCAATAATACCTTATCTCTTTAATCCTCCTTCCATCAAATGAATTAAGTAAATATTCCATTTATTTAATTCCCTTCATGTCACATCCTCCATCATTTTTATCTAATCTTAATCCTTCTTCTAATCCATAATTAGGATGTGCACATGCCTAATCCTTGATTAGGATGTGTCACATCCTCCAACTTTGCAAGTTGGCCTCTAATCTCTCTTAGCCACCTAACCCTCCTCTAATCCTTCATTACTCTTCCCCATGTGATCTTTGACTTGTCACATCAAGTCACATGTGAGATCTAACCCTCTTCTAATCTTCATTAATTAATCTAATCAAGTACTTGCACAATCCTAATCACCCCCCTTTAGTCAACTCTCCCCATCCCCCAAGGAATTTTTAATTCCTTTTTATTTATCCTAGGCTCCTCTCTTCCCCATGTGAATTTTTAATTCACCTTTTAATCCCCCAATGCACCCTTTGAATTTAAAATTCTTTCCCATCTCCCCATAAGGATATTTGAGGAATTTTAATTCCCCACTTGTCCTCTCACCCACATGGGGACAAGGACCTCCTTTATGAGGAGATCTTGTCCAATCCCAAGGTACTTTGTACCCCTCTCCATGTCATGTCCTTCTCCTTCCACCTCATGTCCACTTCACCTTTTGGGGCTATCTCACATGCCACATGTCAGATGTGAGGGCTTGTGAGTTCTCAACTCACCTTAGCCCTACATCTTGATATTTGGTGGATCAATCTCAATCGTCCATTTCCCCTAGGATTTCCCAAAAATCCTATAAATACCCCCTCTTTTCTCTCATTTTGGGGAGATCATTTGTGCTAGCCAAACTCTTGCAATTTTGTTTCTCAACTCTTACTTAGCCATTTTTTGTGTTCATCCACTTGCACTCATCTTCACATCCTCATCTAGCTTGCATCTTGCCATCCAAGGAGCATACACATCAAAGATCGAAGGGCCAACCAAAGGATCGACTCAACGCAAGGTATAAAGTTCCATTTTGTGGCTTTGTCTTGTTTTGTTTCCAACTTAGGCTAATCTTGAAGTGTAGGTTGTTTTAAGTTGTTTATTTGCACTCTTTTACTTGTTGCTTGTCTTCTAATGCTCTATTTCGACCTATCACATTTCTGGCACGCCCGGTGGGACCCACAAACGGGTCTATTTTCTTCATGTTTTCTATTTTTTGCATTTTTCAAGGTCAGGTTACAGTGGCGGTTGGGTCCTCTTGCGGTGGCAGGCTGGTCCTCCTGGGTGTGATTTGGTCCTCGATGGCGGACTGGTCACAGGTAGTTGGTCCCTAATTGATTGGCGGTTGGTCTATTCGGTGTGATTGGTCCTAGTCGATGGTGGATTGGTCCATGGTGGCGGTTGGTCACAGGTGGCGGTTGTCCCTAATTCAGTGGCGGGCCTATCCACGATGCGGTGGGCGGATTGGTCCCCTGTGGAGTCGATTAGCGGTGGTCCTAATTCAATGGCGATTGGTCCCTGGTCCCGGTGGCGGTGGTCTGGTCGATGGCCGGTGGTCCTGAATTCGGTGGCGGATTGGTCACCTTGCGGAGTGGCGGTTGTCCTAATTCAGTGGGCGGGCTGTCCCGATCTTGATGGCGGATTAGTCTAATTCGGTGGCGGATGCTGTCTAATAGAGTGGCGGATCGGTCCTTGAGGAAGGTAAAAATTCAAGTTTCCAGATTGTCTTTTTGAAAATAGGAACATAGTTTAATTAAAGTGTCAATAAACCTTGGCGTGTTTGGGAAGGCTGTTGTATTATCAATCCCTTGCGCCATTTGGCGATCACAGGTGTGAAGAAATCGTAGCTTTCCAAGTCCTTTGGTCACCCTGCTTTTTCATTTTCTTAGTGGGACACAGCAGGGATTTCATCACCCCAAGGGACGATTCCAACCACAACGTGCAAGCCCGGGGTAGGGGAGGCGGCTATACTCAATCCAGCTCCCACGTTGTAATTGGTGAAGTGTCGAGGATGATGACATGAAGAGTTGGTCAGGAGCCTCTGAAGTTATCCTAAGCTGGTTCCAGAGCTCCGCTTTATGAGTTGGTGTTCACGGTTTGGGCCTCATGTACCGGGTGTATATCGAGGACTCCTTAGCAACCATGTTTATCCTAGAGTAGAAGACTTTGTTGGCCATACCCATCTCTACTAATCTTAGGGTTGTGTTGTCTGAATTGTCTTTCTCGTGTAAAACCAGTCATTATTAGTGTTTGCTATATTTTGGGTCCTTTGCCTAACCCATCCATCAAAACATCAAGCCTAAACTTATCCTTTTGGTAGACTTGTCCTTATCCTTTGTGGACACATCACATGCGGTGTGGTTGTCAGTGATGCGATGGGCAGATGTCGATGCGATGGTGATTGGTCGAGTGGCGGACGGCGCTGTCGATCACAGTGGCGAATTTGTCCTACTCGGTGGCGGATACATCTAGTGCGATGGCGGACATCGATCGATGGCGAGACACATCACATGCGGTGAGACTTGTCCTTATGCAGTGGCGGATTTGACCTTCTGCTCCTTCTTCCCGGGGCCGCCATTTCCACACCATTTACCTGATTGACTCCGTTCAAAGGCAATTCTTCTCAGTTTTTCGTGCTCTTTCCGATGATATATACCACTTCATACTTTTGAGAAGTTGGTCGGGGCACCCTTTTCTTCACCATCTGCCTCCTCAAGGGGGGCATACCCTACCATTCTCATCCGTTTACTCATTCCGAGTAAACGTTCATCCATTTAACACATCCTTTCATCATTCTGAACTCTTGTTCTGTCATTCCGATCATCTGTTTACTCGTTACGAGTAAACGTTCATCCATTTAACACATCCTTTCATCATTCTGAACTCTTGTTCTGTCATTCCGATCATCCGTTTACTCATTCCGAGTAAACATTCATCCATTTCACACATCCTTTCATCATTCTGAACTCTTGTTCTATCATTCTGATCATCTGTTTACTCGTTCTGAGTAAACGTTCATCCATTTAACACATCCTTTCATCATTCTGAACTCTTGTTCTGTCATTCCGATCATCTGTTTACTCGTTCTGAGTAAACGTTCATCCATTTCACATAGTCCCTTTCATCATTTTGAACCCTCGTTCTATCATTCTGATCATCCGCTTACTCGTTCTGAGTAATCGTTCATCCGTCCCAATCAACCATTTTCTCATTTTGAGTATTTGTTCATCCATTTCTATCATCCATTTCTCCAATCAAATCATCATTTTCCCCATCCAAATCCCCTAAACTTTGTCTCGGGTTATTATCCAAATTGACCTAAGTATCTGATCTGATCATCATCATTAACATCCTCTTAGGATTGTCATCCATCCTAAGTTAATCATCATCGTCGGCCCAATCAATCCATTTCCAATCAAAGTGGATTGGTGCGCAATCATCCATTCATCCTTTAATCCGATCAATCGGTTATCTAAGTCATCTAAGATAATCTTTGAACGGGATTTGTAGTCTCTTTCATCATCCATCAGTCGATCTTATCAATCAGTCATCGATCAATCTTATCCAATCCAATCCAATCCAATCCAATCCAATCTCATCCCTGTCCAATCACCTTCGACCCAATCAATCTACTTCCATCTCGAAGTAGATTCGGTGTCATAATCATCCTTTGATAATCCAATCCGATCATCAAAATCAATCCCATCGTATCATCCAATCATCCTAATCTTAGCTTTAATCCAATCCTAATCTGAGCTTGTCCTAAATCCTGATTTGAGCTTTAGTCCAATTCCATCCAAAATCTTTCATCCATCATCTTTATCCTTTCATCATCATGAATTCTTATCCTCCATCAATAGTGGTCAAGGGAAACCCTAATTACGTCGATGACGATAACGAAAGTCTTGTTGATCAAGAGGTATACGGCATAGATCCCCTTGACACTATCATTGCTAGTAAGCTTTCTCTACCCACCTTCCAAAATACAATCACCCCATCGAGTTATCCCATCATGACTTCATCTATGCCTAATCACACTCCTTATGCTACCTTTGACAAGGGATGTCCATCATATCCATCATATCCTTCATCTACATCATCCTCTTATCCAACACCTACATCCTCTTATCCTAGCCTGCCATCACAATACCCTCATCCTAATCCCTCGTCCACATCCTCCTATCTTAATCCTTCATCCACATTTACCCACTACCCTAATCTCCCATACCAATCTTCTCACCCTAATCCTACATTCGCACCTTCCTATTCTAATCCAACATCCACACCAACCTATCCTTACCCTAATCCAACATCCGCATCTCCCTATATTAATCTGCCACCTCAATATACCCATCCTCATCCACCATCCCCATACCCTTACTACAATCCACCACCCGCCTCCTTGAGTCCTAATTCACCATGCCAATACCCCTATCTTAACCCTTCACCTAATCCCCCATCTATTCCGAGTCCTACATCCAATCCCATTCCCCTATCTAATCCTAGCCCACCAATCCCTAGTCCTAATCCCCCACAAATCCATAAACCTTCATCCACTCCCACCTCGCCATCTTAGCCTAGCATATCCAAGTTTCTCCAAGGACTTATAACAAAGGAAACATCCCCCACTCCACACATTGCAGTCATGGAACCATGCCATCCCAACCTGTCATCCATGGTCGTTAGTGACGAGACCCTTCTCCATCCAACACCTATCATTGACAATACCATCACATCCTTTGAATCTCTTTTGGGTCCCATCTCCTACCAGCACATCCCTGGATCATGAGTTCATCTCCATCGTCACCTCTGAATCCCTTTGGGTCCCCCATCTCTGCCTTCACATCCTCTAATCCTTGGTCCCCATCTCACCTACCATCCACATCTGATCCATTAGACACCCACCCCTCTCGGGCATCAAACCCATAGGTGACACCCCGTCCAATCCCTTCTTCCACTCTGGTATCCATTCCCGGGAATATCTTGAATCCTCCATCCTTCCATCTTCCCATGAAGAGTCCCCTGACTCCATTATCATGCCACTGCGATGAGTCATGCCAAGAGCCTGATCCAAAGCATGCCAACATATCCCCTCCTCCAGATCAAGATCCTACCATCCCATCTAGTCTACCGCAAGATCACAGTCCCCCATCCATTCCATCCCATGATCCTCTTGACATTCACGATTCTACCACTCCATCTCCATCTCCATTGCATGAACCTACTACCACAAAATCATATCCTATCATATCCCCTACTCCCTCTCCAGATACAACCCATCCAAATGCTGCTATCCCATCATCTCCTTCTCAGGATCCCCCATCATCGCCTAAAAATGCTATCCCCACACCACTTGCATATCCCCTTGGTACTGTCACATTCTTCTGTGGTGGCCTCCTTGCAGAAGAAAAACACAGTGTATATACCACCCATCATCCCCCACCTAATAATGGACTCGCATCATGTTTTCAGAATAACAAAAATCCTATCATGGATCGAATGCTCAAGAACATGAACTATCAAGGAAAAGGTCTAGGCCTTCATGAGCAAGGTATTTTAGAGCCCATCCAAGTCAAAGAACAAATCTACATGCAAGGTCTTGGATCTATTCCCCAAGACTCACAATCTAAACACGTTGGTACAACCTCTAGACGTCCTCAACGAGCCTTTTCCAAAAGAAATGACGACTCTTCCCATCGCTCCACCAAATCATATGCGGAAATCCCTCCTCCTCTATCGTATCACCTCAAAACAACCGTCCATATTCCTCCTTCGTTTGCTCCATCCATTTTGGGTCCTTACATCCCTCCATCCACAGTCTCCCATCCTTCATCTACTGCATCCATCTTGGGTTCTTATGTCGCTCCACCCACTCTATCCATCTTAGGTCCGTATATCCCAAGATCACATCTTCCATCTCATCCTTTCACCCATCCAACACCTATCCATGTCATCCATCATAAACATCCCTCTCGCATGTCCTATAATCAGGATCAACAAAGGCACATACCTAAACATCCCCCATCTACACGTAATCCCCATACTCCTACCTCCATTGCTCCACATCGTCCATCCCCTCACACCCATCCCATTGCTAGTATGAGAACTTTGGATGCCAGAGGGAAAATGCATAAATCCAAACATCCACATGAATCTAAAGCTTCCCATGTCCCCTCTAAAAGACATGGTAAAGAAAAGAAAAACAAAATCCAAAATCAAAATCAAATCTATAGCTCGCAAAGAGCCCCCAAAGCAAAGATCAAAACCATGTGGATCCCAAAGAAAAAAGATGCAATGCCATCAAATGAAAAATCTGTAAGAACATCCAAAGTTACTAATCCAAAAGCTAACCATACCCACCTTTCATCTCCTAAGTCTATTTTGGGTCCCTATGTCCCGAAATTCACTATCCCATCTCCTCCATTATCCCCGCATTCTCCATCTATTAATCCTTTTATCTTTTCACATCCATCACCACATGTGCCAATGTTGGTCCTGAACTCATCTCCCCATCATGTATCCACCCCATCATTCTATCCATACCATTTCCAACATCCCACCCACTATCCCATGTATCTCCCCCATCAAATCTCTCTAATTCATCCTCTTGCATAATCCATTTATCCTCATAAGGTTGTACCAACATCCAATAGTCAGTTCAAACATGGGCTTTTAATACCTGATATAGAACTTGATGCTTGAGTCCTTCATCCATATCCTTATCTCATGTCTTCTAAATCCACTTATTTGCCTCCCTATCCTTATCCATCTCCTTCCGCATAATATCCACAAAGTCCAAAAAATCCACAAAAGTCCAAAAAATCCAAAAAAAATCAAAAAAAAAAAAATAGTAAAGAGAAATAATCCGTCCAATGGTGAAAACTTGGAAAACAAGCGCCTTGGATAAGTACCATGATGAAAACCTGGCAAACAGGCATCATGCGTAAATTCCCATCTCCACTTGGGGGCAATTTCCTTATTTACATCCCCTCCATCCGCTATGCTTCTTGCTACGCTTTCGGCTATGCACCCATCTTATTGCTATACATCATTTTCATCCATCCCCTCCATCCTACCTATCTTGCACATCCTGTTTGGCATATCTCACTTATCTCAATCCTTCCATCCTCCTTGTGATCTTGATAATAATAGGGCAAACATATAAGCATGCTTTGGGCACCTCTTGACATACATTCCCATCATCCGTACACTATCCTAATCCTCATTCGCACTCATCTATCTTCCTTATCCACCTGTCATGCATCCCTTCCATCTCGCCATCCTTATCTTCCAATCCCTCCCATCTCCCCATCATTTCCCATCCACTTGTCTTGCATCCTTCATGCCTCCTTGCACATGACATATCTAGAGTGGGGGCATCTATCTTCCTTTGTAACGCAATCCTTGGAGACATCATTCCCCCAGTCCAATCGCATCCTTGCCATCTCCCCATCCTTATCTTATAATCACTCCCCACAATCCTTTTAACCTCCCTATCCTTATCCCCCTACCCGTCCATCAATCTACCTAGCCAATCCCCTCTCTTCA
>VDFB02027037.1:0-24277 GCA_007258455.2 Sequoia sempervirens
ACCATTAGAAAGAATGGACAAAATTTTGTGTTCAATTATCTAAAGGAGAAGGAGAAACAAATGAAAGATCCTAGCACTATTATTTGTTATAGTGAAGAGAAGAAACAATTAGAGGAAAAGGAATAGGTTGTGTGTAGTGAGTTGCAGCTGTTCAAAAGACATACTCCAGAGTGAAGAGTAGATTTGAGTCCGATTTACCATAGTAGTGCCATAAGAGAGTGAAAGATAATAGTTTAAAGGGGTGTGGTGGTCATAGAAATGGACCTATGGTAAGGATTTGTCTGTAAAAATGGCATGACGCCAATGGTAGTGGCTTGGGTGTTGAGGTTGAGCAGAACAAAAAAAGAGGGAAGGCTCCAATAGACTAGGAGAAATTTTGGATTTAAAAAAAACATGGGATTACTATCCCATGCATTTATCAATGTTCCCAAGTTTATCAACTCAAGAAATATTTCTCTTACCCAGCATGTCTAGTGCAAGAGCACATGAGTGCATAGGTGATCAACACCACCCAAAAACATTTTTTGGTTAGATTTCTATTTTTTTGGTTTGTTCTATTTAGTGTTCTTTGGCATTTATCAAGTTCATAGGACTTCAACAGGAACAAGAATGGAAAGAATCAACTTTCCTCAGTAGTGGCATCCTCAACCTCTCATTAAGTACCTTTACCGCACCCCCGCGAGTGCTTAGATTGCACTTGGCTTGTTAGCGGGGTGTGCTGTATTCATTTAGTCCTTAGCCATACTCTCGCAGAGGTTATCTTATGGGCTTGTAGTAACTTGGGGGTACCGCTACCCCATGACAGTTTGACTAGAAGTTTGTGATACTATAATGGAACTGCCATCATGCGAAAAAGTATTTTGGGGAATGTGGTGATGTGGGAGCTCATTAATCACTACCCCACAGTCAAGATATGAACCAACTATAGTATTGTGGTATGTGTTTAGCATGGAAGTTAAAGGAAACCACTAACCCACAACTGTTTCCAGTAGGTGTGGTGGGATTGTGGTATGATATGTTAGTCGTAGATCTTCTCCAAGACTAAGGGTGAGAATTCCAATGAAATAACAAAATGCTAACAGTCGTATAAGTTTGAATTTGGCGAAGAGAATAGGAGAGAGGGAGGGAGGAGGAGAAGGAGAAATGAGGGAGGTTTGAAATGAAGTGGAGAGCTTGAGGGAACATAGTGAGAGAAGGAAATATATGTGAAGGATGCAGCCATGGAATGCCATGTAATTGAAATTCTAATTTGAGTTAATAAATTTTGAGTTCGTTTGCGATCTTTGTTTTATGGAATGTTGAATTGGGATAGATTTGTGCATGTGAGTTTGTTTTTCTATTGAGTTTTTTGGCAGAGGGGAGTACCCTCTTGCATCATAGGTGTAGGAAAAAACAATAAGATTTTAAAAATCACATTAACATAGGACATGAATTTGTAGAAACAAAGAATCAACAAACTAAACCATGGTTGAAACATCATTAAAGATCAACTCAATTATATAGTGTAGGTTCATAACAATCTAATTAATGTAAATTTAATCCCAATTTACTAACTTTGATTATCTATCACATCATACAATATAACATTTATCATTAACGAAGATATAAGTGCTTCTATCCCTTTTCAATTTATCTTTAACATTTGTCAATCTCAACTCTTGATTTATATAGACCTATCTAATTATATTTATTCTTTTATGACTTAGACATTCTAAATTAATTGTTCTTATTTTTGTAGTAAGGAAATATTTCAATTGAGAAAATACTATTTGACATTAGGCGAGATTCATAAATTGAACCATGTCCCTTATGCAAGTACATCTGGCACCTTTATGTATGATATGGTTCAAGTATTAAACTAGACATCACCCAAATAATGAGAGACTTAAGTAGGTATATATTGAAGTTGAGAAAGGAGTGCTAGATTATAATTAAGAGGGTCTTTAGATACATTTAAGGTATTTCAATCTAATCTATTTTCTACCATCGAGGTTCTAAAATTTTTGGTTCCACAACATGTGGTTGCTTACGTGGCGGTTGTGTGACAAGTGGTTCTATAACATGGAGGTTCTTCAACAAGAAGACTCTATTGTAGAGAGGTTTGAAAACAAAGAGGTTATAAGGAAATAAAATGTGTACATATATGGATTTGTGGATGTAGATTAGGAAGTAGATGTGAATATTAAGAATTTTTTCATTGGTTATGTATTTAAACTACTTGGTGGTAAAATTAGTTGAATGGGTAAGTGATTGGATATTGGTACTTTTTTCACTATAGAGATAGATTTTATGGTAGCTACTCATGACTTTAAGGAGTTTAATTAGATTTAGAGGTTGTTTCAATGTTGGGTTGATCTAGGGTGTATTGTTGATTGATTGTGATAGTCAATGTCTCATTAATTTAAAAAAGGATCCTATTTCTATATATGAATAAAACACATTGATATGAAATACCATTTTTTTCATGACATGGTGGAGGGTAGGATATTTGTACTCAAGCACTTGAATAATTCAATAAATTTATATATGCATCAATGGATCCCATGAGTACAAAGAAGTTAAAATGGTGTAGTGTGGCTATGGGCATCACAATACATAGTGATTCATTTATTTTTGTTGGAATATCTTTTGTTCTTACAATTTATATAGTGACTAGGAGAATATTAGGATTTTAGTGATATACAGCTTGCAAGTATGGGATAACATTATATTTATTTAATATAATAACATTTTATAAATATGCAAAGAAGACAAGAGGCAGTTAATGAAGATGAAAAGATAAGGAATTTTTCTTTGAAGAAGATTGGATCTTCTCTCACAGATGAAGACATGGAAAGATTGGCTTAGGATTACAACAGGGAATTTAGAATGAGTAAAAGAGTCAAAACCTTGATGAGTAGGGATAAAAAAGACATAGGAAGATTGAAGGATGAAACACTCCAAAAGGTTGCAGATCTGGCGAAGGATTTAGGTATGTATTCAGATGATGAGACTGAAATACATCATGATGAATCTACTCTAGATATCAATGAACTTGTTGGTGAACCTGAGAATGTTGAGCAAAAATATGTATCTAGACTTGAGGGTGATAAAAAATCCATGATAAAAGATAATGCCCCTCTGATTGCGGAGACTATTCCTAAGGAAGATAAGAATGATGATGCCCTAGAGAAAGAAGAAGCTCAAGTAGAACAAGGATTACCTATCTCAGATATGTGAAATAATGTTGAGTAGAAGAAAGAAGAAAAACAAGAGAACCCAAATAGCTTTGATGTACAAAATAATGAAAAATTTCCTCCTCCAGATGGCGAGAAAGTTGCAGAGAAATAGAGGAGTGCAGAAGACTACTCTGATAGTGGAGAATTAGGAGAAGGATGAAGAGAAAAGGGAATAAGGAAGCACTCAACTAGTTGTCGAATCCTTCAAAGTTGGGGATTCCTTGAAGATTTTACTAGATATGTAGCTTCAGTTCCAATTGGTGGTGTCAGCAAAAATGCTAAAAATTCTCATGCAACAAGGATAGGTTGACATGGAAAAAATATATCCCTTGCATAACCTGCATCTTGGTGATGCATTTCATGCCTCCATGAGAAAGGAGATTTTACAAACTCGCCAGAAGAGTGCTGAGATGATAGACGAGGCACAAAAAGTGTTGCAAGATAGCTTCCCCAATGCAAATGTTGAAAACTCTTTATCTAGTGTGTAGAAAGTGAGGCTCCTCCTTGATCCCTTTAAGGAATATTCTATCAGTCTAGAGGAGAAATTAGAAAAGGAAGTGAATAAGAAAATAAATGATAAGAGATTGGTAGAGGCTTTCAAAAAATGTGCTACTTCACATGGTAAGTTGCAAAAAAACTTGAAGGATAATTAGAATTATGTAGAGGACACAAAAAAATTGTTTATTTTTTTCTTGAAATGGATCATTTCTACCAAGAGCATAAAATACTAGATGGACTCAATTGAGTCTAAGATTGCTCAGGCCTCCAAAGTTTATGATCCAATGAAATATGTAGATGGAACAACAAGGATAATAATTGAAAATATACATGGATAGTTCTTTTAGCTATAGGAGTAGAAAGAAAAAATAATAGTACAATACTATTAGCTCAGAGACCTAGTAAGTGCAAGGCTTCCTTTTGTGATTAGAATTTTGGCTGATATAGAGAAGATGCTACAATAGAATACAATACCTAGCTCTTTGAAAGAAGGTGAAGAGCTCCATTTGAAGTTTAAAAATCAATGTGGAATAAGTGTCTTTTCTAAGAAGGAATGGGAGACAACAAAGAAGGATCTAGAGGCACACCTTGTAAAATTGAATGTGTCCAATCAAGGTAATTTTCCCTCCACAAGTTAAGTTCTACATTTTTATTTTGTATAGATAGCTTTCTAGATTGCAATGTACATATGTGGATGTATTAGAGAGTTTCACGGTATACTTTTTTGGTTAGCTTTGTTGGACAAGAGATGAGTATAGGAGTGAAGCAAACGTAAGGGGGAGTTATTTCCATGTACATACAAATATATATTTGAAGGGGGGGAATAGTAGAAAGCTTAACAATTTGATGTTAAGGTGTTGGAAGAATGAAGAAGGTGCCCTTTAGGTTTGTTGTCATTGATGCCAAAATTGTTTCGTAACTAAGTAAACTGTGCATCCATGTTGATCTGGTATTTTGGTCTAGAAATCTTCTCAGTAAAAGGAAATCGTATGAGTTTTCGATATGTTGCTCAGGAGTGTTAGTTATGGGTATAAATGATTTTTTCAGCTAGCTTGTGTAATCCAGTTGAGTTATCCAAGTGACAAAAGTTCAGTATTCTTTTGGTCGACAAGGTTAAGAATTATTTGTCCTTTGTGTGTTCCTTATTAGGTATGGGCTGACCTAATGTTTGGATAATATGTTTTGTTCAATGTGCCAAAATGAATTTTTTATTGAGCTAACAAGACATTTTGAATTTTGGGTGTTCACATTCAATTAGACCGACCTAATTGATAAAGGAAAACATGACCATGTATATATGTGTGTGTATGATGGATAGAGAGAGATATAAAGATATAGACATGGAGTATGGTATGTGAGTGATGCGACAAGTGTAATAGTGTGAAGTTACTAATAGTGTTTTTACATTGAAAATCGAAGCATAATTTTAGTATTATCAGAGCCTAATCAGAACTATTTTCTGCACTTTATAGGTGCACTTTCCCAGTTCATTTTTGGCAGTGAGCCATACCTTTTTGTATGTTGTCTATAAACCATATTTTGTATTTAGGTTGTGAGCCTTTCAAGGATAGTTAGTCCTGGAAATGAGCCTTGTAATATCTTATGACCGGTTATAATATATTGTGAGCTAATCCTCACCATGGTTTTTCCCACTTTGGGTTTTCCACATAAAAATACTAGTGTCAATGTGTTATGACCTCTTTTATGTTTTGGTTCACTATTGCAGTTAGATGTGGATTGATAATTGGATTGCTAATAATTAATTTCACTAGCAGAATATTAATTCATCCCCCCTCTCAGTATTCAGTGTATTCAACAATTGGTATCAGAGCTTGGTTCCTCTGAAAAAGTCTTGCAGCTAGAGGAAGGTCCCAGAATTTGATTACATGGCTGGAAAATACTATTATATTCCTCCAGAAGAAAACTACTCTTGAGGAATTGGACAAAAGCGAGGATGAGAAGGAAACTCTGAAAGGAAATTTGAAGGAAGTAAATGATTGCATCAAGAAGCTAAGAGAGCAGATCAAAAATTTCAAGGAAAGGCATAGAGAAGTTAGTGATCAATTGAGAAATGCTAATGAAGACATTACTGGACTAAAGGTGCAAGTAGAAGAGAAGAAGAAAATTTAGGAATGTCAGAAAGCTAAGATCCAAAATAAAATTAATGAATGTACAAAGCTTGAACAAGAAGTGGTAACCCTAAGAGTTGATCTGGAAAAAGTGAAAGCTCATGAAGAAAGATTCAAGACAAGTTCTACAATGCTTGATAATTTGATTACATCTCAGAAACCTACTAAGGATAAAGGTGGTCTAGCTCTTGATGAAGGAAAAAGCTCAAATACTAAACTGGTTTCCAACAAAGCAGACAATCAAAGGAAATTTCAAGGCAATACTTATCAAATCAAGAACCAAAGGAACAATACTGGAAGGATTCCTATCCAACAACCTAATGCTCAAAGGTACCCATATTTTAATGGTTTTTGTTTCTCATGCAACAAATTCGTACATAGAGCAAAAAAATTTAGAAGTAGGATGAACCAAAATAAAATAATGCTATGTTTGCAACAAGTTTAGACATAGAGCTACCAAATGTAGAAGCCAGATGATGATGAACAAGTTTAATGCTAACAAAAGGATTTAGTATTTTCAAGGCTACTATTACACATGCAATATATTTGGACACAAGGCTAATCAGTGCATGCCAAGGATAAAAGAAAATTTGTTTGATCAAGGATATGTTGTGTGTTACACTTGCAACAAACCAAGAGATATCTCAAAATTCTATAAGAGAAAATTTAGGAAGAAACCTAATCCTAAATAGAAGAACAAGCCTGTGAACAAAGTAGATCTCAAAGAAGTAAGGAAAAAAATGGAAAAAAATGGAGAAATAAAGAAGAACCTGAGAACAAGGATGAATCAAATACCCTTGTATCTACATTTAGTACAGATACCTCTTCCATGAACTGAACCCAATAATGGTTTTAAGGGGAACAGTTACAGAAAAATCTAACAAGCCCCTGGTATATGAGGTTTCAAGAAATGACACAAGGATATGTGATGTGAGTCATCATTTTGAAGGTATTGGAGAAAATTTTGGCAGAAAATAAGCAAATCCAAAGAATTGCAGGAACTTTTCTTGATTTACAGTGTGTTTCATAAAGTGGTTGGCAGCTATAAAGTGGAAAAGCAATAAATACGAATTAGGTAAAAATCCGTAAGTGGTACATCAAAACCCTAGTTCTCCACAAGTAGAAAAGGTGTTCTCTATTAACTAAATTTTGTGGATTTTAAGGTTGAAGGAACTCTTTATTAAGTTTATTCAAGATTGTTTGGGGAATATGGCCAGGCCTATTGTTGTGGAAATTTCTGAGAGGCCCAAACCAAGATTTAGAAGATGTTCATGGAAAGTATATGAAAATGACCTCATGGGTGTGTTCTTGCACATTCCAAGTCATGTGCTACCCACCGAAGACCCAATAACTTACATTCATAAGAAGCTCAAAGAATTCGATCATTAGGAGTTGAAGAATTTATGGGATAATGAGTTAACTGATGATTTACTACTTAAGGAAAAATATGAAAACCTAGTTTGAATGAAGCTAAATGTCTAGAACTAGTTTCTAAACTTCAATAGTGAGAATGAAATGAAGTTTTTCATAATCTCCCTCAGTAGGGTTCATAACAAATTTGTGTGGACAAATGAATCAGGACTTATCAACAAGGATGCAATTCGAGCTATAACTGGTCTTTGTGATACTTGACATATTCCAGTTCTAAAGGTAGTGAAAAATAATGAAGTCACAAGGATAACTAGTGCTAATTTTGACGACAGAGCTTTAACCACAAAGTCTATTGTAAACTCTACCATCAAATATGTTGCCATCATGACTAGGAAAAAAATCTATTTCACTAATCGAGCAAATTCAGTATCAGCCATGGAAATTCATATTGCTTATGAAATGGTGGTGAATGGAAAGGATTTTGATCTCTGTGAGTTGATTAGGTTGCAAATTATGGAAAAATAGAGTATGAGAAAGGTGAAGAAGCATGTTTTTAAATTTGGTCTTCTAGTTATTTGTTTGTTATTCTATTTTTTGAGGGAGTTACTGGGAAGAAAAGACATAGTATGGGATAACACTAGACTGGTTTCGCTTCAGATTTGTGACCATATGCACAATCTAGAAGATTTTAGGGTACAAAACAAAGCCCTAAATGCCTTCTTTGCAGTATTTTAGAAAAAAATAAATGAAAGAGACAATATTTCAAGGAGTTTGGTTAAGAAGTGTGAAAAGGAGATAACATTTCTTGTATCTACAGATGAATGCATTATTGAGGCTGTAGATCCCAAAATTTTATGGATTGAACCTTTGGGATATGAGATTGAAGAAAAAATGGAAAAGAGGTATATTGAGATTCTATTGGCTAGTCGTAAGGACCCCTCTCTACCTAGGCATGGTACATATCAAGAGAAATATACTAAAATACATCTGGAGGCTACTGCATCTAAAAGAAGAAAGAAGGTTGAAGCTTTCTTCCAAGGTGTAACATACACTAAGGATGAAATAGAACAATTAAAGGATGTGATTGATGAAAGGAAAGCCAAATCTTTTGAACAACCCTCTAGACCTAGAAAATTAGGAAGACTATCTTTTGGTGCTACACTACACCTATTTACAGTTCTTCCCATGCCAATGGTGCTAATGTTGAGAAAGGGAAAAGGAAAGAATAAAGTGTCCATGTATCTATTGATGTTGCTACCCCTACCGGTCCCAATACCAAGGCATCTAAGAAGAAGGACATACCTATTGCTACACCATCTGCTACTTCAGGAAGAAGAAGAGTGAATAAAAAATCTGATAGGAAAAGAAGTTTGAGTGATGTTGATGAGGAAGAAATTGAACTTGGCTTAGAAGAAGAGCAACAACTGAAAAGAAACAAAAGAGGTAGTACCTTTGGTGAAGGAGCCAAAACCAGAGTTGAGATCTCCATTAATGAGGAGACGGAGGAAGAGGGGGATGCTTACTGAATTCATGTACACACAAAGAAGAATGAAGAAGGTTCATCTGATCCTATGGAGGACATGCTTGGTTCTCCTCCAGTAAGTGATCAACCACCCTTAGTTCTTGGAGCCTTAGTAAACAATATGAATGAAAATGACCTTATGCCAATTGTTGAGTTATATGATAAGGTTAATGATGAAGGGAAATAAACCATCATAAATGCTTTTACTTAGTACATAGTTATTTGTAATATAAATATGGATACCATATAGTCAAAATTTATTGAAAATGTGTGGAAAGAGTTAGTACTCTGAAGGAAAGAGGCCTTGAGTGTTGAAGACAAGATGAGAAGTGAAGCCTTAAAATCCATTATTCAACTTATTTGGAGATAGAAACTGCAAATATGTTGAAAGAATGTTCTACATTATTTAGAGTTAAGTAGAGAGTTAACATGTTAATGACTAAGGAAGATGATTATATGGAAAAATTAAGGAAATAAACTCAGGATGTGATTAGGCAATTAGCAAGGAGCTATGGGACAAGAACTAGTTCTTTGTCTCACACTGCTCAAACACAGGAACATGTTATGGTTGCAAAAGTAATGGATAACCTGATCTTGGAGACTGTTGATGAGACACTTGGTGCTTCAGAGACCCTGCCCCTCTGATTGACACAAAAGATACTTCTAGTAAGAGATCTGATAATTATCATAAAGATCAATTTAGAGAAAAGAGAGAAGAACATCAAGAATCCACTGGAAATAGGGAAGAGAAAAACCAAGATGAAAGTGAAGGGAGTAAGGAAAAAAAGAAGAATAATGACAAGGATGATGAAGATAGAAGGGAGAAAGAAAAAAAAGATAAGTCCTTTGTAATTTCATCCAGAGAAGAAAAAGAAAAGGAAGAAGAAGAAGAAAAGAAGAAAGAAGAAGACAAGAAAGCCATTCCTACTGAAGGAGAAATCTTCAAAGGCCCTGATCCATCAAAGCCATTCGAGAATCATCTGGAAGTACTCTTAAAGGTCTTCTTTCAAGACAAGCTATAATCCAACCTGCACTTCCACCCCAGCTAGTTAAACTACCATCTCACCCAGGTTATGTGGATTTAATAAAGATTGCACCAGTGACAGAATAAAACTAAGTTACACTTTTCTCGGCTCTATCACACAAGAGGTTACAAAGTCATATCAAAAGGGAAATGAATTAATAAATGAAGCTATCAAATCTTTACAGGAGACTACCCCCAATGTTACATCATATAACTCTGTAACTCTGATTGAAAATTTGAGACTTATAGTTGATTTAGTCAAAAAGTACATGACTAATCTTAAGGTACAAACTACAAAAGAAGTGGAATTGAGTCGTTAGAGAAAATATTGTTGTTTTTGCAAGACAAGTGTACAATTGCACATGACAAGGCTTTGCAAACTTTGAAAGAGGTAAGAGAATGTGATGAGGAAGCCCAATTGCTATTTGTTTACTGCATGAAATGGCTAGAAGCCACTTGAAGTATCAAGGATTTAATGGACTCAATTGAGTCTCAACTTGTTGATGCTTCCAAAGATTATAAGATTGCAGATGATATAAACTATGTTAGGTGGGTTTCTATTGCGAGGTAGAAAAGATTATATTGTTGATGCTTCCAAAGATACTACTAGTAAGAGGTTTGATGATCATCATAAAGATCATTTAGGTGAAAAGAGAGAAGAACATCAAGAATCTACTGGAAATTAGGGAAGAGAAAAACCAAGATGAAAGTGAAGGGAGTAAGGAAAAAAAGAAGAATAATGACAAGGATGATGAAGATAGAAGGGAGAAAGAAAAAAAAGATAAGTCCTTTGTAATTTCATCCAGAGAAGAAAAAGAAAAGGAAGAAGAAGAAGAAAAGAAGAAAGAAGAAGACAAGAAAGCCATTCCTACTGAAGGAGAAATCTTCAAAGGTTCTTCATCTTGTAGAGGTAGAAAGAAGAGGCTATGAGATGGTATGCCTAGCTTGGAGACCTAGTTATGTCCAGACATGTCTCGATATCAAATGCATTGATGGAAGCAAAAAAACTTGAGAAAATGAATATTGCTCCATCCACTCCAAAAGAAGGAGAAGAATTTCTAGAAGAAATATAATCTCTGCATAAAACACTCTCAGGGGGAAAAGGAGTACGGGATGATGGAAAGCCTACTTGGGAAGCAATTCTCAAGGAGTTATAGGGTGCTCCCAGTTCCTAATTTGAATTTTTTTTCCCTAGTCCTTTGTCCTTGATGTCAAAGGGGGGGAAGAGGAGAAGAGTATGTATAAAAAATTTCATGTTATATGTTTGTGTCATGTACATATGTTAGGGGGAGTTGAGCACAATTTTGTTTTGAATTTTTGAAGCAAGTTTCATTTTTGGCACATGTTGCCATCAATGACAAAGGGGGAGATTGTTGGAAGAATGAAGGTGCCCTCTGGGTTTGTTTTCATTAATGCCAACATTGGTTGGTAATTGACTAAGTAAACTTTGAGTCCATGTTGATCCAATATTTTGGTCTGGAAATCTTCTTAGTAAAAGGAAATCCTATGAGTTTTTGATATGTTGCTTAGGAGTTTCAGTTACATGTATATACAAGTTTATCAGCTAGTTTGTGTGATTCGGTTGAGTCATCCAAGTGAAAAAAGTTTAGTATTATTTTGGCCAACAAGGTTAAGAACTATTTTTCCTTTGTGTGTTCCTTATTAGGTCCAGGACAACCTAAGTTTGGATAACACACTTTGTTTTTTGTGCCAAAAGGAATTTTGTATTGAACTGACAAGACATTTTGAATTTTGGGTGTTCGCATTCAATTAGGCCGACCTAATTGATAAAGGAAAACATGACCATGTATATATGTGTGTGTATGATGGATGGAGAGAGATATAGAGATATAGACATGGAGTATGGTATACGAGTGATGCGACAAGTGTAAGTGTGAAATTATTGATAGTGTTTGTACATCAGCAACCAGAGTAGAATTTTAGTATTATCAGACCTAATCAAAACTGTTTTCTATACTCTGTAGGTGCACTTTCCTAGTTCATTTTTGGTAGTGAGCCATACCTTTTTGTATCTTGGCTATAAGCCATATTTTGTATTCAGACTGTGAGCCTTTCAAGGATAGTGAGTCCTAGTAGTGAGCCCTGTAATATCTTATGATTGGTTATAATATATTGTAAGCTAATCCTCACTATGGTTTTTCCCACTTTGGTTTTTCCACATAAAAATCTTGGTGTCAATGTGTTATGATCTCTTTTATGTTTTGGTTCACTATTGCAATTATATGTGGATTGATAATTGGATTGTTGATAATTAATTTCACTAGCAAAACACTAATTCACCCCCCCCCCCTCTTCGTATTTAGTGTATTCAACATAAGGGCCTTTTTTCCCTTCATGTCCAAGTGGGAGAAGATTGGAAGTTTGAGTAGTGTTATCATCAATGACAAAGGGGGAGATTGTTGGAAACCTGACTTTTTGGAGAGATTGTGGGAAGTTTGTCATTGAAGATTGTGTGATGACAACATGAGTTGAATGGAGAGATTAATGCATATTAATGAGCATATGATGTTATATGGTGTTGTCAGTAATGACAACCCATTATTAATGGAAATCCATGGAAAAGATGTAGATACGTTGGTCTGGTGAAGATTAGATGATTGAATAATTACCTAAGTCTAAAATGCAGTTTCAGTGTTCAAAGAACTAGTCTTTTGGTTCATAGTGCTCTTCCATGAAGAATTTGGTTATGCGGTTTTGAGGTAATGATGATTCATGTTGGAAGAATCTAAATCCAAATTTTCATGATCTAATGTATTTTTCATTCAAATATCATAGTGACAGAGTATCGGTTTGGAAATGACAATGTAACTGTGACAGAGTGTATGATTGGAATGCTTTGCATTCAAATGTTGATGAACATTTTGGTAATGAGGATTTGCAAAGGAGTTTGAGGATGCATATAGTATTTTTTCTCTAAGTGGAAAGTTTTTTGGTTTCTGCATGTCAAGTTGTGAGTGAACATAAGATTCATTCTATTACTACTTCACCAATAGTATTGACCTAAGTATTTTAGGTTGTGCGGAGATGAGTAGAGTTTGGAGCGGGATTATGGGAATAATTATGGGTCATGCTGACCCATCTTAATGTGTTATATGCTTTGGTTCCTTCTACAAGGTGTGTATGATTAAGTTTTGAGCTGACAAGATGAAGTGTTGCACGATACATATTTTAGGCCAACCTAATTGATGTTTTGGTTGATTACGATATATACACAAGGTTAATTGCTTGTGTGAAAGTGTATAAATGAGAGATAATTAAGTGTGTGCAAGATTCAAAGAAGAGAAGTGCAAATTGTTTTTGAGGTGAAGAATAAAGTGTGTTAAGTTAGTATTCTGAGCTTTAGTGGAACTATATCTTCAACATAGGTCAGGTGTATTATTATCAGTTTACATATGGTAGTGAGCCACCCTTCTATCTCTTTCTATTTCAGCAGTGAGCCTTTCTTCTTTTGGACAGTGAGTCCACTAATTGTATCAAACCTTGTATCTAGTTACAATATCTATATTGTGAGCTAATCCTCACTATGGTTTTTCCCTTTTTGGGTTTTCCATGTAAACTTAGTGTTCTTGTGTTCTTTGATATGATGCATTCATTCTATGTTCCTTTCCATTATTACAAGTTTAATGTGATACAATGAATGAATGTTTAAGTTAATAAGAATATTGATTCACCCCCTATCAATATTTTGGGTGTTCAAAAGTTTAGGGTTTTGCCTTAGTCAAATCATCGCATTAGGTGTTCCCACCTCCATGAACAATCAAAAAGACATATAGAAAATAAAGTATACAAGAAATTAAATAAACGAGATAATAGGAAATTTAAAATGACATTAGTCTATCAAAATAAATATGACAATACAATAAAAAGAGAGTGTAGTTTCCCTCCCTTAAGCAAGCTAGTGATGTTGAAGGAAAGTATGCAACACCCAAGACAAGCCAAGAAAACCAAAGAGCTAATATAGAAGCCAAAGAGCAATAGAGCTTGCAAGAAAATGGTGTAGGAGGATAATGAAAGTGAGAGTGAGAGATAGATTGAAAAGATTGTGATAGTGAATGAATAGAATGAATGAATGAGTGAATAGTATTGAAAAATAGTTGAAAGAATGAAGAAAAGGGATGCAAGAGGGAATTTTTTGGCATGTCTACAACCACAGAGGCATTACACTTTGCGGGCAGGTGGAAGTGTAACATTCCAATGACCAAAATATCAAGAATATTTTTGAGACAATTGTGCATCACATAGATGTTTGCGCGTTGTGCTAGCGTCTGTGACAAAAATTCACTTCAAGACCAAAAATAAAAGGGTTAGGGACTATATTAAGGTTAGGTGAAAGGGAAATTGCATTATCGACTTTAATTAGGCTAAAGGAGAGACTATGGAATGCAAAATTGCATGGGGTACAATTTTTGGTATTACAATATCCAAAAGCATTGCTTGATTGGACTTGGATTCTTAGAGATTATTGTAGAGTGACTATATGAGTGAATGAGCTCTGCTAGGGTTTCTTATGTCTGCGATCATTCTTGGCCCCTCTTGCATCATATTGTGCCTTAGCTATAGGATTTTCTCATTTACTGTGTGTACGACAACATTTATTGTGTTTTTCTTGGTTTTATTATGCCTTCAACTAGCTCTAACCCAACAGTTCTTATTGTTGTTGGTGGTTTGATAGCTCTTCTCAATGGCTCCCCCTCTGAACAAGCATCCCCAAAAATTTGTTTCGAAAGTACTCCATGAGGTAAGTCTTTTGACTCCCCAACTAATGTGGTTTTACCCATGCCAAATTTTGATTCTACATGTCAATGGTTAGAGAAACATACTCTTGTTGGATATTTTGTTGGGAGGACTCCCCCTACAAGTGTGTTTAAAGAGTGGGTTCAAAAGGATTGGGTCCCTCATGGGGTCTACCTTGATATGGTCAAAATTTTGACTAAGGGTTTTTTATTTTTCACTTTGTGGAGGTCATTCATTTGTTTAGGAAATCCTAAACCATGGTCCTTGGTATGTCCAGTCCTCTTTGTCCATTTTCCACCCATGGGCATAGGACTTCATTGTCTCATATGACACCAAGTTGTGGGTCCCAATTTTGATTGACTTTCCTAGTTTGTCACTGCCTTGTGTGCATTTCTTGCAACATATTGCTTCCTCTCTAGCGAGGGTTATTTGTGTTGAACCAGATAGGTTCTTTCAAGTTATCCCTCAAAAGTGAGTCTGTCGAAGTGGACCTTTCATAGGATTTGAAAGAGTTCATTGATATTCAAATTGGTTCTTTTCAGTATACCCAAAAGGTCACTTATTTTAATATGTTGAATACTTGTTATAGATCTCAATCCACTAACCATAAGATCAAGGATTTCCCTCTGGAAATCCCCCATACTCCCTCACTACCACGAGAGGTTGATAAACCCCATCAGGTGGAAGGTGTTTCCACCAAACTACAGGAAAAATGGACAATGGTTACCAACCAGAAAATATGTCCAATAGCTCCAGGATAGTTTCCAAAACCCAAAATCTAGTGAAAGAAGTTTCATACCCTTCTACGAAGGGGAAGGAATTCCAAAATAGCACTTTAGTGTGGCCAAGGCCTAAGGCTACACCCCAGCTTGCCTCCGTTATGATAACACAATCAACTGAGCCACCTCTTGTGTCAAGAGTTCATAGGAGGTCTCAAAGTCCTTCTCAACCTCTGAAAGAAGGAGAATATGTGCAGGAGAAACAAAGACATTCATCTCCAACTATCCAAATTGGCTCAGTTCCACCAGAATTTTTGTAGAATCGATTCTCCACTCTAGATGAAGAGTCGAAATCCTATGATATGGAGGAGTTTCAATCATGATTTTCCTCTCATGGAATGTTCAAGCTCTGACAGGCCTCTCTAGGAAGTATTATGCTAGGGATACTCTTCAAAAGTATGCTAGTGTTGATGTGTTGTGTCTTCAAGAAGTGAAAGTTGCTAGTTTTTTGCTTGCTTTGACTTGTCGTTCTATTTGGCCAGCTAATAAAATGTATTGTATTGAACATGAGGTTGGACGTGGCAAAGCAATCACCCTTCCATCCCCATGGTGGAACACTTGTGTGGTTTATCATGGGTTTGAACCCACACATCAGCTCATCTAGATTCTTCTCAACATTGATAACCATTCCTTTGGGATTATTAATGTTTATGCCTCAAATAATATTATAGAAAGATCTCTTCTTTGGCAATGGATTGTTGATTCACTTCCAGTTGCAACTTGGCTGCTTTGTGGGGATTTCAATATGATTGATATTGCATACAACAAAGATGGTACTCTACCATTTCAATGGGCAGCTAACGAAAGAGAGGCTTGGTACTACATTTTTAATAAACTGGGTTTTTTTTACCCTAATATTAGCCGCCGCCACTCTCATTCTCTCTAGCATACTTGGTGCAACTATCGAGTTGGGTCTAATAGGATATTTAAATGCCTTGATTGTGTGATGATCTCAACTCAATCATTTTTCACTTTTTCTAGCTCTTCACCACTTGCAGTAAAGCCGTTAGTGGATGTGACATTGTCAGACCACTATCCCATTACATTCTACATTGAATGGGTGTTAAAGTGGCCTTGTGCCAGTAGGACCCAATTTTTTTTAGCACTTCCTTGCTAAGTCACCAACCCATGTTGGTCCACATTTTTACCATTTGGAATTTGGAGTGTAGGCCACCTCACAATATAGGCTGGATTATTTGGTGGAATGATGCTATCACTCGCACTGTGAGGTTTCTCCGCATCTATGGGTGCTAGTTGGCCATCTTTCATAGATGGTATTATGATGAGACCATGTCTGATCTCTGTACTACCACTGAGGCCTTGGAAGCTAACCCCTTTTCCCCTTCTCTACAAGTCAGGGTTGTGGAGTTAAGGAATAGAAAGCAATTTGCTGACAACTATGCTACTAGAGGAGCACAAATTAATGCCAGGCTTTGTTGGCTTAAAATTGGAGATCATGCCTCAAAATAGTTCTTCCTAGCACCACTCAACTCCTAGTATCAAACAAAACAAAGGAGGCAATGTTGCACTTTCCGAATTACCTGACAATCTCTAGGATTTTGTTAGACATTATGAGTAGGTGTTCACAACTCAAGAATACACTCTGAAGGGACATCAAGCACTTTATAATTGTCTTTTTGTTGTGCCAAATAGGATCTCTATAGCCTAAAAAAACTTTTGTGAGCAATTACTCACAATTGAAGATCATAAAGAAGTTGTCAGCACTATGGCCCCGACGATAAAGCCCCGAGCATTGATGGCTTTCCATGTGAATTTTACAAAGCCCTTTGGGACTATGTTGGGAAATATCTGCATAAGGTTTATCCTGAAGCTTTTCATTCTAAAACTTTAGGAAATCTTATTAATAAGGGAAATATTAAATTCATACCTAAATCTGGTGATCCCGAGGATATCTGCAACTAGCGGCCCATCATGCTCCTCAATGTCTCTTATAAAATCATTATCAAAGCCCTTTCCTTGAAAATCCACCATCTTTTTCCTCAGATTATGCAGTCAAAGAAAACTATATTCATTAAATCCAAGTTTATCTTAGACAACATTATTGTTGTCTGGGAAGATATGGAATGGGCCAGACACTCCAATCAAAAATCCATTTTTCTCAAAATTGTTTTTTCTAAAGCTTATGATCACATTGAATGGCCTTTCATACTTTTCATGTTATCTGCCTTGGGTTTTGGTCCTCAATTCATTCAGGTTGTTCAAATTTTTTTCTCTGACACCTCCTCTTGCATCACTATTAATGGCCGCTAGTCCCCTTCCTTTGGTTTGTTTCATTCCATTCACTAAGGTTTCTTGCTTTCCCCCTCACTTTATGTGCTTGTTGCTGAGGGGTTTGGATATTTACTGGCTCATGCTATTTCTTAGAGGTGGTTCCATGGCATCTCTTTTCCTAACTCATCAACCTAGCCAATCAATGGCCATTTCACTGATGATTATTTTCTCACTCTCTTAGAAGAGGAAAACAATGTCAAAGCTGCTCTTGTTTGCCTTGAGACTCTCTGCCTAGCTTCTGATTTAGCCATCCAGTGGCACAAAACCTTGTGCTACCATCACTCCATTTTTCCTAGTCCTCATTAGATTTGGCATTATGGTTGGAAATGGATTGCTCCTAGTAAAATCTTTTGATTTCTGGGCATCCCTTTTCCCTTTCAGACTTCTACTGATCTCTAGCAAGCAGTTCTTTCCAAGATTGAGTAGAAACTTTCTTTTTGGATTACCAAGCCACTTTCTCTAGCTATTAAATTCCAAATTTGTTCTAAGGTTCTTGCAGCAATGCATGTTTATTATTCTTCTTGTTTTCCCCCATCGAAGGCCTCATATGCTAAATTTGAAAAGTTGTGAGATTTTCTCTAGGCCTCTTCTAAGACTCACAAAGGGTTTCATTGTGTTGCCTAGGAGTTTTCCTGCTTGCCCAGAGGTTCTGGTGGGCTTTTCCTTCTCTCCACTCAATGACAAAGGATTTATCTTTGTGTCAAATGGATTATCAGAGCGCTCACTGGTGATGAAGCCTGTAAAATTCTTCTCATGCATTGTATTTAGTTTGGCTTCCCTATCCACAAACCTTCTTGGAAGGGAATTGGCTTTCAGACCCTTTTGGTCATGAAGGAGCCAGTCTAGATTGTGGGAACTTTCATTGCCAAGAGCATTTGGAGAGCCTAGGAGGTGATTAATCCTTGGCTCTGCTAGTCTGGCTCTGGCTTTCGTGATGGGCTCTCATTGAATCGATAGAATATGTGTTGGTCTCCTCTTTTTTCTAGTGTTGGTTGACCCTTGTCCAAGCTTCCTTGGCTTAAGGCTCTCAGGTTTCACAAAATGGGTATCTAGACCCTTCAAAACTTATTTCATAGACAAAATATGCATATTTTTCCTTGGGAGGCTTTATGTTCTTAGTATAGTTTTTAAAATCATGAACGTGAAACTTATGATGACATGGTGAATGTTATTCTGACTGAGATGCTTCATAAGGTGGGTATTCATGCCACTAATCCTTGGTGGAAGGACTGGAAGTGGTACCTAGATATGTCATTTAGAAACTACAAGCCTCAGATTGGTTATCAGTGGCTATCACCGCATTTTCCTATGAATGACAGTTTGAAGCAGAGATGGCATCTCTAGTCTTCATTGTTTGTTTTGTGTAAAATATTTTCAACTATTTGGTCTACAAGTGTTGAGCCATAACTCACCCACTTTGCTTGGTGTATTCTTTTCCAAGGCTTACCTGTGGGGTCACAAATTATCCGCTTGGGGGTCTGAGACCCTCATTGCCCTTTTTGTGGGAAAGCTAAGTCTTTTAAGCACCTCTTCTAATTTTGCACCACAACTCAAAAACTGTGGAACTAGATTCATGACTTCTTTCAACTGTTCAGGCCAGAGCCTTTTTCCTAGAAAATGGTTTTGTTGGGTGATTCTCCTAGGATTCCCCCTAAGTATACCCAAATTTGGCACACTTTTAGGGGGGAGATCCTCTTCAGTATTTGGAAAGATAGAAATGCTTGCATATTTTCTCACAGCCAGATTGATAAATTTGTTTCATTATATTATAAAGCGATGATTTTCTCTAATGTTCTTTTGTAGATTCAAGTGCAAGTAAACAAAGTTGTACTTGAAGTTTCTCATGCAAGAGCTCTTGGACCACTGGGGCAATACCCCTTGCACTTTGGCACGTGTGCCTCCCTCACCCACTTCTTCCCAGGGTCGATCGCCTTCATAGGGCCGATGACGAAGTGGCTTTTCCAGGGACTCTTGCTCCCACTCTTAGGCTCCTCCTCGACATGGTTCTCGCCCTCCTTAGTAGTCGCCTTCTCCTCCTCTGTAGGCTGACCTGGGGTGGCCTTCTAGAGGGATAGTGGGGGGTGGCGACAACATTTCTGGGTGGCCCTCTAGTAATGCTTATGGTGGTGGTTCTGGATGGCTGGATACTACTAAATGGTTCTCGTAGTTAGATTTAGCAATCTCACCTCACAGGGAGGACAAAGATAAAGAGAAAGATGATGATGGTTGGGCTCCCCCTAATGTCACTCTAGACACCGCTAATGTATGGGGGAAGAAATCGGATGATAGGGACCCTCCGCCCTTTGTTGGAACTACTATGGCTACTTGATGGCCTTTTATTTTATTATGTCTATAATGTTTATTTCTTTCTAGGCTTGGCCCATGTGCCTCTGAACTTATGGGCTCTGCCCATATGACTCTTGTGGTGTGCCTTTTTACCACCCACCTTTTTTTGTGAATATGTATTTCTATCTTTAATTTAATATAGCTAAATGCCTATTCATAAAAAAAAATCATTTTTTAGCTATTGATTTGATATCCTTTAATATTGCATACAATATTTATTGATTTAGTATTCATTTTATTAAATTGTTGATTAGATTGATATCATTTATTATTTCATGTGATATTCATTGATTTAATATTCTTTAGTATTGCACATTTATTAATTTTTTATCCATTATCATTACATATTATAATTATCAATTTGATACTTATTGCATGGTTATCAATTTAGTGTTTGTTAACTTATTACAAGGTGATATATATTTATTAAGTGCCCTCTAGTATTTTTTTGAACCATTCATATTGAATCTATATATTTGCATGGTTAAACTAAGTATTAGCAGTATTACTATAATCCCTTGATATTATAGTTAGAATTCTTCTATCAAGTATTCATTTTTTTTTAAAATATTAAGATAAAAAATAGCAACTATTGTATAAAAATAATCCTAATAATTTTAAGCGATGATTGTTGAGCATTACTATGAATTTTTCTCAAGCCCTAGAATAAGAACATTCAAATACATGAAAATTTGGCTTAAATTTATTAATTGTATTTGTATTTAAATTTTATTTTTTTTAGACTACAGGAATCAGGTAGCACAACCCCCTATAAACTACAATGTGTCTGGTAAACTTTTTAACATGACTAGCGTCGCTGGCGCGACATGCCCTTTGGTACCACAAGGGTGGGGGAGATTAGACCTCGTGACCAACCTCCTACAATAGGAAAGATTTAGCCAACCAATCTAGGGCCCCCACCCATTTGTATTTAAATTTTGGTTAAACAAATATATTTAATTTTCTTTCTAATTAGATTATTCCATTTATAAAATAAATTATTTATTTTTTGTATGCCCTCACCTCACCCAATAGGAATCTTGGTGACTAGAAAATGGTAAAAATATTTTAGGTTAAAATTAACTCCAAATTTATGTATGATGACCATTACTATTTTGATGAAAAAATATGCTCCTTATATCATTTATGAATTCATTTAGATAGATTCAATTGAATGATGTGAGGAAGTGTAAACAAATAAAATTCAACAAACCTTGAAGCACATTATCTAGAGGTTCACCTAATCTTGTGAATTTCTAGATGTCTAAGGTTCAAAAGAAATGGTGTTAAGATTGGTAGCAATATGCATGTATTTTTTCTTTTATTGTCATACCCCTATGAAATGTATTTTCCTTTTTAAATTTAAAGGGTAAAGGGTAAAGATGGTATAGAAGATGTACAAAGGACCCATATTTCAAGAAAATAAAGGTAGGTAATATGAGTACTACATGAGCACATAGATCCATGAAAGAAGAATAACTTTTTCAAATACAAATTATATCTAAAAGAAGATAATCAACTCATAATAATAATACTTTTTAATTCATCAAGAAGAAGGTATTTTTTTTTACAGAAAAAGAGATTGAAATTTGATTAGATAATCATTATTGTATTCATTGGAACCTTGATCACACTCAAATGTTAGGATTAGGTTTTATTAGTTCCTTGAAACCCTATGCATATTATGTCTTAAACACTCTTAAAATAGATAATTGGATTTCTATGAGGTGTTGAGCCATAATATTTTATTATTATATTATCATAATTGGTAAGGAGGTTATAGCTAATAGGTTAATAATGGAAATTATTGTTACCATATTTGAATACAACTATATTTTCTCTATCCCAAGAACTAAGGAATTACATTTGTGAGAGTGGAGAATCATCTCATGACGAGAGTTGTCCACTTGAGTTAGTGACTTTATGTTGGAGCATTAGAGTTGAGAGTGGTGCCTACTAGGTGGTATGAGGTCAAATATCTATTTGTTAGTGGATTTCTATCATGGCTACCAATATTAGTGTATTATGGGAGAATTGGATTTTTCCTTGGATTATGGTTTTGGTGGATCTTGGTTTTGGGAAAGCCATTTATGGTTTTCCTCTTCCCTTTCTCTATAAATTAGAGGCATGAGATATAGGTTTTATGATGTCTTAAAGGTGAAGTGATGTTATCATGCCAGGTAGTTGTCCAATTAAGGAGTTTGTGTGTATTGTATTATGTAATAATAGTTATCTAGTTAACAAGCTCAAGAATCTTTCTAGTGGTGAATTTTTTCTTAAAAGAGTTTCTACATAAAAAATTTGGTGCTATGTGTTTTAAATGAATTTGTTGATTTCAATTCATTGATACACATTTATTCTAACATATTATTTGATGGTTAATCTCAACTTCAAATTCTTTATTATGAAAATCTAAAAAATAAATTTTGCATACTATCTAATGACACTTTGGGATTACAAAGAAACACATATTAATTTAACAAAAAAATAGATTTATTTAATTTAGTTGCACATCACATCAATTGGTTATTCTTACACATCATTTGATTCAACAATCAAAGATAAATTTTATAGTAATTGTTTTCTTTCATTTTTTTCTATTTAGTTAACTTGAAGTTGTAGGGCATGCAATATTTTTTTTAAGTTGAATAATATTTTTTAATAAATATTTAAAGTCAATTATACTAAGAATACAATAATTTTGAAGAGCCTCCACTTTATGTATTGAGTATTTATCAAAAAATAAAAACTATACTCTCTTGACAAGGAATCTCTCTAACACATCATATTTTTCTTAAATAATTTACTTTTACTATACTATTATAAATTTATATTTTTATTATAATTATCTACTTGTATAAAATTTTAACAAAAATAACTAACTAGTTAAGATATAATATCCTAGATCTACTAAAGGGTGTTTTTAGATTTTTTCAAAAATATGTCAAATGTAAGAAACTATGGCAAAAAGATAGGATATTCAAAGTTTGAAAATAATAGATAAATTAGTGCCACATATATTTGAGTTAAATATTTCTATAGTAATTTTGGAAAAAAAAACGTCTCTATTTATATGGTTAGAACTTGAAATTTTCTATACAAATCAGTATTGACTAAATTTATTTTAGTAAAAACATCATAATGCATTTAAGCACTGTGACATTCATTGAAATTCTAACAAAAAATGTTAGGTGAAACTTTTTTCAATAAAAAATGTTTTGACCAAAACCCATAAGTTGCTCTATAATGTGACACATATTTTTTTTTTTCCCATCATCATTAATACCATCAAGAAGCATAACATTATTATTTTTAAAATATTGTAATTTATGTTTTAGATCAAATGAAATCTATGTATGATGACCATTAACATTTTGATGACAAAAATCATGCCCATTATATCATTTAGGAATCCGTCTAGCTAGATCCAGTAGAATGACAGGAGGAAGTGCAATCAAATTAAAATTAAACAAACCTTGTAGCACATTATCTTCAGGTTCACCTATTCTTGTGAATTTTTTAGTTGTTTGAGGTTTTAAACAAATGACATTTAAGATTGTAGCAACATTGTTGGTATTAGTTTTTTTCTTTTCTTATCATTACCCCTATGAAATGTATTTGACTTTAAATTTTAAGTGTAAAATGGTATATAATATGTACAAAGGACCCATATTTCAAGAAAATAGAGGAAATAAATTTGATTTCTATACTATTTACATGAGCACATATATCCATGGAAGAAGCACAACTATTCAAATATATATTATATCTAAAAGGAGATAACAAACCCTTAATAAAAATACCTTGTAGCTCATCAAGAAGGTATCCCTTAATAAGATTGGAACCTTGAGCAAACTCAAATGTTAGGATTATGTGTTATTAACCTTACAATTCTATGCATATTGTATGTGTATCCAACACTCTTAGAATAAGTGGATGCCCATGAGGTGTTGAGTCATAATATTTTATTATTATTGCATTAACAAGGAGGTTATAACTATTAGGTCAATAGTGAGAGTTATAGGTTCCATTTTTTAATACAAGTGTACTTTCTCTCTCCTAGGCACTAAGGAGTTACACTTTTGAGTGGAGAACCATCTTATGACAAGTGTGTTTTTCCATTTGAGTTAGTGGCTTCATGTTGGAACACTAGAGTTGGGAATTAGTGCCTACTAGGTTGTATGATATCAAAGATGTCTTTGTTAGTGGATTTCTATCTTGGGTGCCATGATTAGTCTATTATGGGAGCATGGAGTTTTTCCTTGGACCATGGATTTGGTGGCTCTTAGTTTTGGAAAACCATTTATGGTTTTCCTCTTCCCTCTCTCTATAACTTGGACGCA
>VDFB02027038.1:0-19678 GCA_007258455.2 Sequoia sempervirens
TTTTTCCATGATGATCCTACACATACCCTAGTTAGAAAAAATATTTCAATGTCTAGTTTGGCCAAAAACTGTAAACTAGTATTGTGGGATCACCCTAGGGCTTAAAATTTTAAACTTTTGAGAAGAATTCTTTAAAATTTTAAACAATTTTCCAACCTTTCCAAAGCCTTGGTTTACTTTTTATCTCTATCAAACCAAAAGAAATCCCTTTTTATACCATAATGTAACAGAGAAGGTTTAGATCCACTATAATCAAGACCCTCAAAATGAGAATAACCTTTTGAAACCAATTGTGTTTTGTACTTCTTAATAGCTCCATCTAAACCAATTTTTTTCTTAAATGTTCACCCATTTACAACCAACAATTTTTCATTTTTTAGGAAATAGTACTAGATCTCATGTATCATTATTTTTCAAATATATGGTTTCTTCATCCATACCAATCTTCTAATATTATGCATCATTCACAGCTAATGCATCTTTTATAGATCCAAGTTCATTGATATTAGTATTTAAATAAAAAATACAGTTTTAGTCATCAAGTGAATACCTTTTAGGTGATTTTCTATGCCTTGTAGACCTTCAAACAAGATAAGTTTGAGGTTCTTCCCCCTCTTTTGGAGATTTTGAGCTAGATAATATCCCATCAACTTCTTATCTATTGAAGGACCTTGATTCAACTTTCTTGAGCATAGAAGGAAGTTGAACCACATCCTTTTGTTCATTTTGTTCTCATTGTATTGTAATAGAAGAAGCCTTATTTTCTTTCAAAATCACACTTCTACTAGATATATTAAATTTTCTACAATATGATCATAAATCTTGTATTCTTTCACTCCATAATTGTCCCTAATGAGGATATATTTCATAACCTTTTTCTCAAACTTTATTCACTTCTCCTTGAGCACATGTGCCTATGCTCTACAAAAAAATACTCTAAGATGTCTCAATGAAGTATTGTAGCCCTACTATGCCTTCATAGGAATTTTATAAAAAATACATTTAATGTAGGAGACTTGTTAGTTAGTTAGTAAGAAGTTAAAAAACTTCAACCCGAAATATTTGTTCTAGACTAGCACCACTAAGCATACTCCTAGCTTTCTCCATCAGTGTCTTGTTCATTCCTTTTGCATGTCCATTTTGTTGTAGATAATATAGAGTTAATTTTTTGTCTTTCAATTCCTTAATATTTACATAATTTATCAAAATAATTAGAGAAAATTCCAATTCCATTGATAGTACTCAAAAAAATTATTTTATTTTCAGTCTATAGCTGAACTATTATTTAAAAATATTAAATTGATTGAATTATTCATATTCATTCTTTAGAAAATATACTCATGTCCTACTATAATCATTAATAAATGAAACATAATATATGCGAATTTTCCAATATAATGAATTTCGACATGACCAAAGAAATCACTTTGAATAAGATCAAACAAATTGGAAGATTTATGAGAATTTGTTTAAAAAACATGGCTTTGTTTACCATAAACATGATGCTCTTACAAATCAAAATCAAATACATTCAAGAAACCCTTCAACAAGGTTTATATTTTTCAAGATCCTTAGATCCTTTTCTCTATTGTGGCCAAGTCTTTCATTTCATTACTCTTCTCTCAATGTAATTTTGGTATCAAAGAAAGAACACCCTTGGGTACCCAGATCCATGACTATCTACTAGAAATGAAACCCTCATATTTTTCAATGAAGTAGCCATAGACTTTATTTCCATAGAAGTAATATTAAACTAAGCAATGTAAGTGTCAAGCACATATAATTTTCCAAATCTAACACCTCTAGCGATCACTACAACACATCTAACCATCTTGTACCCTACATCTAAAAAGACTACCTATACACTTGTATCTATTAGTTCTCTCACAAATAAAAAATTATATGATAAGCTATGGATATACAACACACATTTAATTCTTTTTATTCTACCATTAAGAAAATTAATTCTAACTTTAGCATGGCTTGTAATATTTAAATAAAATTCTTCATATTCAAAAAACTAATCTCTATTAGAGATCATATGGAAAATGCATCCAAGTCAATTAACCATGTTTAATTACCTACACAAGTGGCAAAATCTATAATAAATAAATCACCATCTTCCATATTAGAATTAAAATAATTTTATTTTCTTCTTCTTTTTCTTTTTGTTTCCTCCTTTTATTTTTTATACTTATTACGAAAGTTTCTAGGCTTACTATAGTTCCAACAAATATCTTTGGGCTTTCTAGAAGATTTGGATCTCCCATTGGACTTGGATTTATCACACTTCTCACTCTTCTTGTATTTTTCCTTAGGTCTTCAATGGAAATTTAAGAGATCATTGGCACTGATGAATACCTTACTCCTCATTTCTTACACAAAGTAAGAACCCACAACATCTTCAACTTTCAATATAATAGTACTCCCAATAGTCATAACAAGAGAATCTCACAAATTAGGAAAAGAACAAAGCAAGATCTAATATCTCTCCCCCTCATCCATTTTTATAGCAATTGATATTAATTGAACCACAAACATATTGAATGCTTCCAAGTGGTCTACAATTCATCCACCTTCCTCCATTCTCAATAAATATATTTATTCTTCAAGAAAATATTGTCCACTAAACATTTATCTTGATATATCTTAGTAAGTTTCTTTCATATTTTGTTTTGCAAATAAATGCTCATAGATATTTCATTGAAATAGATTCTACCATACATAGTCTAATTAGAACCTTTTATTTATGTTCCATAACATTTTATTGAGCATCCAAAGTAGCATCTATGAGCTTTGAAACATTGCCATCAACAATATCTCAAAATCTTGATGAATTAACATATCCTTCATCTTTAGCTTTCACATCTCAAAATTGTTACATGTAAACTTATTTTCATCTATTCTCTCTAATGTACTTACCGCCTAAATAAAATTACAACAAGATCATAAAGTATATTTTGTACAAGATCCCTCTCAAAACTAAATCAATTCAAAAAAATCAACCCCCAATTGAAACCAATGGTGATCAAGTTTTGATACCACATGTAGGGAAGCTAACGTAGCATAAATACTTCTTTCACTAATATTGAGAGGAGGGTTATGTAAAATAATCACATCTTAACAATAGTTACAAAAACTAAATACAAATAAATATAAATGTCATTAATACCATAACATAGTGATTTATGTGGGAAAAAACTTTTGGGATGTTGTCATCATCCACCTCCCAAGAGTACCATCTGCAAAAATAACCTTCACAAAAATGAGAGAGGCAACACAAGGCCATTTCACCATAAAAGAGTGAATAAAAATGAGATGCATAATTTACATATTGTACAGGATTTTAAAGCCGTAAAAATGTTGATGGGTAAGAAAACTACTCTATGGGAAAAAAACCACCTAGATTAATTACCCTAAGTGAAAAAATTAACACACTAAAACCCCCCCTTAATTGCAAACTTAGGGAGAAAAGGATAAAAACCTTGTGGGCAAAAACCCTTCTCCCAAAGAGAAAAAATAAAACAAAAGCAATGCATGGATAGAGGACTCAATCACACCCTCCAAGACTACATACATCATGTATATACAATCAATGGCCCCCCATAAGAGGGAAAGAGAGATACTATATAGCCCCCCACAATGTGTAATCACTGGCAAAAATGGTAAGTTCTTGAAGACAAAACATGATCCAATGTCGACAAACAACTTGTCTCCCTTTTTGAAAAAACAAAACCAAGTACAAATGTAGGTATGCTTCCCACTCTAAATAGGAATTGATAGGAAGAAGCATGAAAATGTATGATGATGTCTATGAAATTTTCTCATGTGTCGTCAAGACCTTGGAAGATGATGCCACAAGCCAATCAGGAACATGCCCAATCATAATAGAAGGTGGCAAACAAGGTACCACTAGAAACTAATTCTAAAAATTCTCCAGAGATTAAGATGGAGTGACAACAGTTGTACTACTGGCTAAGGTATGTACTGGGCATGATGGGCCAAAAGTAGCAATATGATAGGTATGTGGTTGATGATATTTTTACCCAAAATTGATGAATGAAAAGGCTTTTTAAAGGAGATTCGACTTTCCATCAATATAAATTATTCTTTACTTTGAGATTTAATGCATGAATTATTATTCATTTCTATTCAAGAGTACTTGACTAAAATCCTGATTGATAGACAAATTGAGAAAATATCTATAGCTTTCAAATAGTATCACATTTTTGAATCAAAACATGTGTCACATTCTATGCTTCACATACTATAGTATTAAAAAAGAAAAAATTGAATTTCATGAGACAAACCAAGTTAATTGGTGGACTATACGAGTTTTTAATATTTTTTAAAAGTTGTAATAAAAAGAATTCATAATTAATTATTTACTTAGACAAAATTACAAAAAATATGCATTACATCGAGGACATGAGGTAAGTCTGCTTTATCTCTAAAATCTTATAAAAAATATAATTTTTATTGTGGTTAGGGTGGTAAGATAGACGCCTGCTTATTTTACTGAAATTTAAAGCACTATAATTGAAATTTCAAATTTTCCTAAATAGATTTCTTGTTTTTTTTTAAGAATGAACCTAGTAGTTTAAAAACTACATTCAATTTGATACAAATTCTCTTCTTACATATTTTTGATATAATATAGATAACTTATTCAAAATTTTACATCAAGCTACCCAACTCTGATTTTTCTAAATTTTTTGCCACTTAAGGGCCTGTTTTTTCCATGAGGATCCTACACATACCCAACTATCATCAAATAAGAGAGATATACCCTCAAATGTGTCTTCCAAGTCAGAAATGTGAGATTCTATGAACAATGAACCAATGCCTGACAAATAAGAATCCTAATTAGGAAGACAATGAGATACTAGTTTTGATGAATCACTGGATGTGCTCAATCAATCACCAACACAAGATGAATGGTTATGTTAAATAGGAATGATAGGAGCCTCAATCAATGACTTCACACAATGAATCACTAAAGGTGAAGGCACATCAACTGTACCTGTTGGAGAAGAAGGAGCATATGAAGAACCCTTGTCATCCTCATCTGAAGACTCAAAGTATTCCAAAACTTCAAACTCCTGCATAGTAGCGTGATCATAGGGTATCCTATCTAAAAAATGAAGAGGCTCAAGACAATATGAAAAAAGAACATCTAAGAATAGCCGAGTATCAGGATCTCCATGTATTTCCCAAATTTTAGTCCAAATAATATGAGGACATTCAAAATGATTAATAGCATTCAAAGTGGCATCATCAATATGCATTGCAATAACTCCTAGGAAATTATCCCTTTTGCAATTCCATGCAAATTTCTTACTATCAATACTAGGATGGGGAACTAGATTATATAAACTTGGCAACAAATGAAGCCATCTAAGATGTTTTATGATACCATATTTCCATTGTTTGTAATTTCCCCTTTTCAACATAACCATAGTAGGATGAAATGAAAACCCCATAATGAACTGGGACAAATCTCCAAAAATACAAGGACATTAACCTTCAACAAAAATTAGAAACTCCCAAATACTGCAAATGAAGCCTTCTCAAAATACTTCAAAAAGCAATAATGAAAAAAAAGGTTGAGAATCTAAAAATAATTTGAGCAAAAAAATAAACACCTTATTGAGTTTCATGTTAAATCACCAAGAAAACTCCACCAGAAACACAAGCAAGATAGCTTCTTGTGAGACTTGCTCACAACAATCAAAGGCCAAGAGATGTATATGAACATAGAAGAACTCCCATGCCTGAAGAATGTAGGACAAAAATGTGCAGCCAAGTGGAAAAGAAAAGGTGAAAGTCTTTTACGCTAGCAAGAATGCAAAAATAATGGAAACCCTATGCCCAAGTTGGTCTCCAGTAACTTTGGAAAAAAAAAGATTCAATTTGAATAGTTGCAGCATTCAACAAGGTGAAAATTTTGTCTCCATAGGAAGAAACACACCTAAGCAAGAGATGATAAATCTTGCCAAACACCAAACGTGGCTTCCCAAACTGAAACATACCCTCCAAATATGTAACACACCTTTGATGGATAGAAAAATTTCTTTGAATCAATACCATGTTGGTGTCATCCACCTCCCAGGAGTACCATTTGCAAAAATAACCTTCACAGAAAATGAGAGAAGCAACACAATGCCATTTCACCATAAAAGAGTGAATAAAAATGAGATGCATAATTTACATATTGTACAAGATTTTAAATCCATGAAAATGTTGATGGGTAAGAAAACTACTCTACGGGAAGAAACCACTCGGAGTAATTACCCTAATTGAAAAAATTAACACACTAACATGGGAGAACAACCCCACTCCAAAAACCAACTAATATATTATTCATAAATCAACAAGATTACAATATAATTTTAAGGAAAGCTTTCATAGGAGTATCACTATATAGAAATCTAAAGGTAACTCAACATCTATAATAGTCTCACATTCAACCTCCATCTTAAACACCTAATATATAGGAGATACAATGCATGAAACCATCAAATGATAGTTACAAAATCATGAGATAAAGAACCCATAAAAGTGGTGTCCAACTTATCTCCAATTGAAGATGCCCCGTGATGTGTCAAAACACACACCAACATGTGTAACTCCCTCTAGCAACTTTTTTTTTGTCCAACACATTTTGACATTTTCCAATTTAGGAGACCCAAATTATTGAACTTACATTATTGCCAAAGAAGTTCTGAGTTAGGGTCATGAATTTTGACTTAAGCTTTCACCTCAATGCAAGGTTAGGCTTCACCTTGTCCTTGCTTTCGATCTCTCTATGGAACTAAATATTTTATTGTTTTATTTTATTGAAAATATAGAAGAATATAATCTACAAATTAGATCTGTCTCCTTAAAGCTTCTATTTTCTAAATTTTGTCTTCCTTTATTACATTTTTCATAGAGTTGATTTGTAGAGCATGATATTTTTTAGTATATTTATACTGCCTCTGTTACATTTTTTGTACTGTGTACATATGGTTACACATATTGATAAATATTTTATTTTCTACTATAAATGCTAACTATTTGATTATTTCTAAAAATTTTGGTCTTTGGTTCTATTCATAGATCACCATTTACTCTAACGATGGTCTCCAGGTTGAGGGAACTTATGTTTCAATCAAAGTTAAACCCAGGAAAATTAGTATGAGAAGTTTAGATATTTCTGAATTTGATTGTATGATTTTTTTCCATTTCAAATCAAATTTCATGATCAAATTTGAGGAAATCTACTTAAAATTATAATTTTTCTTTAATAAAAAACATCATGAAAATTATTTCTTATAAATATGTGGACTTGAGTATTCTTTCTTTCTTTCTCTATATCAAAGCTTATGCTTGGTATTTATCTTTTGAGAAATAGGTTTCCATTCTCTTATAGATATTTAACAAGCTCTACCTTTTCCTCTAATATGTTGTTTAATTTTTTTCATTGCAAGTTAGACAGAGGCAAGGGCAGAGTTAGTGCAGCCATGGTTGGAGGGTCCTCAAAGAGAGAACAATCACGGACCATGCAACAAGAGTAACAATGTGAGAAACACAAAATATATGAGCAAATGTAGATGCAAATATTCTTATTGACAAAAATATCAGTTACATTCAGCTGGCAACATCCAAGCTTACAGATTCGGCTCACAGGCCTGATGCAACATGCTAAAAAATACAACAGTCTAACATGCTCCTATATGCAAGAACAATATTATAGATTAGATCTATCTTAATCTACTCAATTGACTACTACTCTTCAAATTATTGATTACAAGCTTTATATCATATTCACAACTTTGGAATCATCGTATCATTAAAAGATCATCACATTATCAAAGGAAAAGAAAATGTAATAATGTGTATGAATCAATTAGAGCCTCAAATTTGGTCTTGTTTAAACAGGTGCATAAGATGAAGTGTGGACATATAATGAAGGTTGGGGACACTCCACAAAATAATTAAAATCACACCATTAAGATCCACAAGTCACAGGAACAATCCACAATGATCAAACTAGCTAAAAAGTTTTAAATTATTCTGGTGTTAGTTCAAGAAACCACCATGCAATCCAGAAGTGATAACTTTCTAGAAAAAGGTCCAATCACATTCAACTCTTGGAACAAGGAAAATTAACATGTAGGTGACATACACAAAGATCTCTGAGGGGGTCTAGTGAGCAAAGATGATAAAATCCACCAAGCATGAACTGAGCAAGAATAGAATAGGAACAAAAAACTGAAAGAAATTATTTTTTAGTTGATGCAAGATTGCCAAGAACTAAGGATGCTCTTGCATCAGACATCTAGGGTTGATAAAAGTGAGTCCCTCACTTTGGAGGGGCCAAAGGAAAACAAAGATGGTCTACCTCATCCTGAGAAATCCAAGAAGAATCCTCCATTGGTCTACCTTTCCACTTCATAAGATATTCCTTGTACTATCTTCCATGAGTATTTTTCCCATCTCTAACATCCAAAATCTCTTCAATCTCATCTAACTGTTATTTAGGAAACTAATTCTCCAATTTTTCTTCACTATCTTCAGAATTCTATTTCATAATACTAATGTAGATATGCAATGTTGAATGATATTCCCATACCTTCTAGTAACTCCACTTCGTATGCATTTTGAGAGTCAAAATTCCTCAAAATATTACATGGCCCAAACTTCCTCATTTTCAACTTGTTGTATGTGCCAACTAGAAATCTTTCATTCCTCAAATATACCATCACTTCATCTCCAACTTCATATTCCTTATGTCTCCTCTTTTCATCTGCTTTCTCCTTGTACTTTTGGTTCATATCTTCCAATAGTTGTTTCACTTGAGTATGCACTTTCTTCATGTGTTCTACAAAGTCTTATGCTTCTACACTCCTCTTATCTTCCTTACTGATGTCTCTGAACTCTAATATACCTCTAGGATGAACTCTAGTAAAAATATCAAAAGGTGTCTTTCTTGTAATTCTATTTACTAAATTATTGTAAGAAAATTCTATTAGTGCATGGACTAAATACCAACTTTAGGTCCTCTCTCCAACCAAACATCTCAGAAAATTCCCTAAACTCATATTCACTACCTCTTTTTGTCCATCTGTCTGTGGGTGAAAAGTAGAACTAAACTTCAAATCCATCTTCAACTTCTGCCAAAGTGTTCTCCAAAAATAACCAACAAACTTTACATCTCTGTCTGCAACAATACTTCTAGGCAACCCATGCAATCTGACCACTTCTTTGAAATTTTTTTGCTACATGCACTACATCTATTGTCTTCTTACAAGGTATGAATTGTGCCATCTTAGAAAATCTATCTACCGCCACAAATACATAATCATTACCTCTTTGTGTCTTTGGTAAACCAAGTATGAAATCCATACTGACATCCTCCCAAGGTCTCTCTGGAACTATCAAAGGCTTATACAATCCAACATTCTGACTACTTCCTTTTGCAACTTGACAAACTCTGCAACTTTGCACAAATCTCCTAACATCCTTATGAATCTACAGCCAAAAGTAATTCTCACTCACCAATGCCATTGTCTTATCAACTCCAAAGTGTCCCAACATTCCTCCACTATGTTTCTCCCTCACCTAGTTATCCCTCATTACACAACTAATTATCTCTAAACAACATATCCTCCTAAATGAAATAATCCAATCACTGACTTTTATCCTCTAAAATGGGTTCTTCCTCATACACGTTCTTCAATTCATCAAAGCCTAATACCTCCACTCTCGTCTCTATCAATAAATTCCTTCTCCTTCTCAAATCATCAACAAATCTATTTTACTTTCCACTCCTATGCTTCAAAACAAAATTATAGCTCTACAAGAATTCTACCCATCTCATGTGTCTTTGATTCAACTTACCTTGACTATTCAACTATTGCAATGCTTGATGATCCATATACAACAAAAAATCCTTAGGCAACAAATAATATGTCCACTTCTTCAAGGCTTGAACTATGGCATAAAACTCTTGATCATACATGAATATCTTCTCCTAGCATCATCCAATTTCTCACTGAAATAAGCTGTACAGGTCTCCCTTCTTGACTCAATACTACTCTAATTGCATTTCCACTTGCATCACAGTCCACTTGAAATACCTTATTGATATCTAGTAAAGTCAAAACAGGCTGCTTAGTCACCTTTTTCTTCAACAATTCAAAACTATGGTTTGCTTCAAACATCTATCTAAATTCTTTCTTCTCTCCTCTCATTATTTTTTTCATAGGGCTACAAATAGAATTGAAATTCCTAATGAACCACGGTAGAAGCGGCTAATCCAGCGAAATGATCTCACCTTTCAATGCTAATTGGTGTAGGCCACTCAACAATTTCTTTTACCTTCTTAGGTTCCATCTTCAATCCATCCATAAATATCACAAATCCCAAATATACCAACTCCTCTTTCATGAAAGTACACTTCTTAATGTTTATCAACAAATGTTCTCTCAACCTCTAAAAAAATTGTCTTATATGCAACAAATGTTCTTCCCTACTCTTACTAAAAATCAAGATGTCATCCAAATACACAATCAAAAACATACACAAGAATTTCTTCAATACCTCATTCATCAACCTCATGAAAATACTCAGTGCATTTTTCAGTCCAAAGGGCATCACCAACCACTCATACAATCCTTCATTTTTCTTGAATGTTGTTTTCCACTCATCCCCTTCTCTGATTCAGATTTGCTAAGATCCAATCTTCAAATCTATCTTTGTAAAGTACTTAGATCCACTCAAGCAATCCATAATGTCATCCATCTAGGGAAAAGCAAATCTATACTTCACCATGATTTTGTTTATGGCTCTTGAATCTATACACATCCTCCATTCTCCATCCTTCTTAGGTGCCTAACACAATAGGTACTACACATGGACTTAAGCTTTCTCTGATCAAGCCTTCCTCAACAACTCTTGCACTTGTATTTTCAACTCCTCATTCTCTGTTGGTGTCATCTAGTGTGTTTCTTTATTAGGAAAAATAACTCTAGGAATCAGATCCATACAGTGACTAATGCTCCTCACAAGTGGCAATCCATCAGGTACATTATATAAAATGATCTCCTCATACTCTATCAACAACTCCTTTATCTCTTTCAAGTGTTCTTCTACATGCTTCAAGTCTTCATCCTTCTTAGGAACCAAGGCATAACACACATTCTCATGTTTCAATCCATCAAGGAATCTCCTTCCATCAACCAAACAAGCCCTAACATTTGTACAAACTTCAACTTTAGGAGAATCTTCCAATGGCAACAAAATATGCTTCATCCCATTAGCAACAATGGTGTATATATTATTCTTTCCATCATGAATAACCTATCTATCATACTACCAAGGCCTTCCCAAAAAAACATGGCGCATAATCCCATGGGCATGATATCACACAAAACTTCATCATGGTAATTTCCTATCTTCAATTTCACAAAACATTGTTCAGCGACCAATATATTATGCTCGTCACGAGATCAAGCAATCGATGGGGCTTCGGGTGTTTCAACCTTTCCAACCCTAGTTTAGTCACCATCTTTTTCAGAAACTAGGTTCTTAGAGCTTCCACTGTCGACAATCACTTTGCAACATTTACCATTCACCTTACATCTTGTCTGAAACAAATTATTTCTCTACAATGGCTCCTGCTCCATCTTGCTTTGACATAATACTCTCCTATTTAACAACACTTCTCCATCTTTTGGTTTATTAGGTGATCCAACATGATCATCCTCAACAAAATGTCTTTCTATTGTTCTTTATCTTCCTACTTGTCTCTCCCTGATTACATTCAAATGCTCTATGCCCTTCTCCACCACATTTATAACAAGCTACCTTGAATATTATTTTCTCCTAACCTCTATCATCTCTTCTATAACCTTCATTTTGGTAACCACCATAACCTCCTCTTCTGTAAGATTTTCCATTACCTCTCTGGTATGAATTGTCATTCTTACTGACATTCTTATCCTTATTTTGATCTGGAAAGGATCATCTTCCTCCTCCAATAAAAGTTCTTCCTCTTTGAAATCTTCCACCTCTTCCTCTCTATCTCTGCTCATATCTTTTGTTCAACTTCTCTTCTACCTTTAGGGCACATTGATATGCTTCCTCCACACTCACCAACTTGATCAAACTAATTTCATCCTATATAGACAACCTCAAACCATTCACATATCTAGCTACTTGTTCAATATCATCCTCTGAATGTCCAAATCTGATATTAAACTTATAGAATTCCTCAGTATACTCCATCACACTAGATTATTTCTACTTCAAATTTTGCATCTTCTTGAACAAAATAATCTGATAACTTGTAGGCATAAACTTTGGCTTCAACTTGTTCACCATTTGATCCCATGACTTTATCTTTTCTTTTCCTCTTCTTTTCCTATCTGTCTGCAAATGTTCCCACCAAAGGGATGCATGTCCTCTCAACTTTGTAAATGCATATTTCACCTTCTTATCTTCAGTGGTATCTTCAAATTAAAAATATTTTTCCACCTCTGTAACCCAATCAAGCAATTCTTCTAAATCCAACTTACCATTATAATCTGGTGGATTGAAATGTGGTTTGGTATTCACTATAGTTAGGGCTCTTATGAACCTCTCTTCTCCCTGATCTAGGCCAAGTTGCTCTTCTCTTCCTGTTTCTTCATGTACTTCTAGCTCTTCATCGTTCACATCGTCAACTAGTTGACCTCCCCTCTGGGCCGTTTCAATTGCATCTAATCTAGCAACAATTCCTCTGAACATCTCCATCATAGCTTGGTCTACATTTCCACGTACTCCATTTCCTCTACCATTTCTTCTTCCCACCATCTTTACACAAGTCCTTTGTAGCTGCAAGTTGGATCCTCAATCCGTCACCCCACAAAAATTCTTCAACAAGACTCCATGAATTCAAATGACCTCACACAGATTGAATCTCGCTCTGATACCAATTTGGTGCATGCACAGTTGGAGGGTCCTCAAAGAGAATAACTCGGATTGTGCAGCAAGAGTAACACAATGAAAGCAATGGAAAATATGGAGGAAAATGTAGATGCAAATATTCTTATTGACAAAAAGCTCAGTTACATTCGACTGACAACATCTAGGCTTACAAATTCAACTCACAAGCCTAATGCAACATGCTCAAAATACAATAGTCTAGCATGCTCCTATATGCGAGCAAAATCTTACAAATCAGATCTACCTTGATCTACTCAATTGAATACCACCCCTCAAATGATCGATTACAAGCTTTATATCATATCCACAATTCTAGAATCATCTGCATTGGCCAAAGATCATCACATTATCAAAGGAAAGAAAATGTAACATGCACATGAATAGGTTGGCCTCAAATTTGAATTACTCTTCAACAAGTGCATAAAATGAAGTTTGGACCTATAATGAAGGTTGAGGACACTCTACGTAACAATTAAAATCACACCGTTAAGATCCGTAAGTCATAAGAATGATCCACAATGATCGAACTGGCTGAAAAGTTTAGATTTATTCTAGTGTCGATTCAAGAAACTGCCATGAAATCTGGAAGCAATAACTTGCCAGAAAAAGGTCCAATCACATGCAAACCTTGGAACAAGGAAAATGAACATGTTGATGATGTACACAAAGATCCATAGGGTCTGGTGAGAAAAGATGATGAATCCACCAACATGAACTGAGCAAGAACAAAAAAAGAACAAAAACCTGAAAGAAAATATTTTTTTGTTGATGCAATATTTCCAAGAACCAAGGATGCTCCTACATCAACAGTCTTATGGCATTTGTTTTTTATAAAGGAAGTAGACTTCACACTTGAAAGCATTCACAATATAAAAGAACCCTTGCCTAAAATTTGAGAAGAAAATGAGAGCTCTGAAAATGAACTCATTGAAATTGTTGTAAATACATTAAATATTTCATTGTATAGAATCAAACACTATCATTTAGGGTTTTTTTCCTATTAGAGGAATATATTCCTCATTTCTATGATCTTGAATTGTATAAGGTCTTTAGGGATGACAACCCTTCTATGTAAAATTGATGTTATCCATAGATAAACTTTTCATGTATGAAATTTTATCCTCTTAAAGAATAATAGATCAAATGGATTTTTCCCTCACTACTTTATGTTCTCCCCAAATGTGGCCAAATGTTTTGTTTTAAAAAAAAATAGAATTGCTTAAATTTTTTGATATGGTTGGTTGTGCTCTTTTTGACATAAGATAGTTTGTAGTGCTATTACTAAAAACAAAGTATGCACTTGAAATTGCTACTACTAAATGGAAATAAGTAAGAGATAAAATAAGTATCACATAACAAGTAATAAATAAACAAAGGTATTCTAAAATAAAAGTTCATAACATAAATAAGAAAATACATGGGTGATAATGGAAAAATATGAGCCAAAGCATATAAATGTTATAGTATAGGTAATGCTATTGTCCTATATCAACATCCAAAGAAACATGAAACCATGGGTGAAAAAAAGAGATAGTCTCAATCACATGCACTAGTACCCAATGTATTACAAAGAAGAAATTGAATTTCTAAATGTTGGATTCACAAATAGGGGTAACTCTTAATTTTATGCATCATCCAAAAAATATACAATTATACACTCAAAATATACCTAGATGGTTATAAATCATGTAAAGTATTAATAAGATGTGTATACTAATACAAAGTCTATGTAATAGGTAGGAAAAAATATTTGTATTGTTGAAAAAAAATGTGCCACAATTTTTTTGGGTTCATCCAATAGGGTTAAGCCACAATAGTGGTTTACAAATTTTTTGAGGAAGGAAATTTGATTTTTTTGTGTTTCCACAATGTCAAGGGGTTCAGTCAAACTCTCTGGTTCGCCCGAACCTAATTTGGTGTTCGATCAAACACATGGGTTTAGTCAAACCACCTGTTTGACCGAACCCCCAACCATATGAATAAAAAAATAATATTTTATGGGGTTCGCTCGAATGGGGGTTCGACCAAACCCTTTGAAATAGGGCACAAAAAATAAAAATAAATTGTCACTATCACATTATACGTTTTCTCTCTGTTCAAACTATCTATGTGGTGAACGGAAAACCCAAACATGAACAGTGAACTAAACAAGAAAAATGTGCATCAACCCGACATCCATGGCCACAGTTCATCAACCTGGCCTCCATAGCTCACAGGTTGGTTAACTTCAAATTTTGTAGATTTCAAAACACATTTGTTTTGAGAAATTTTTAAACCCTAAATGCGAAATGTGAAATGTTTCAAATTTGTAGATTTCAAACAGAATTTCTTTGTTTGAAATTTCATCTGCTTGAAAGTTTCTAAATCCTTTTCAACAAACACTATTTCCATCATGCTTTGATGAATGTTTATACTCTATTCCAAAGCTCCAATTTTGGCATGGGCAGGGAGTGTTGAATAAATGGCATTGCAATTGCTTGAAAGATTTTACAAACCCATTTCTAAACTCTGTCAAAAAATTAACATGCCTTATCTATGCTTCCACATTTTGCATACATTTCTACCAGGGCACCTCCAATTGCATTTTCTTTAATGTTTCTAAAGCCTTACCTAAACATTAACAGATTTATTTGTGGCATTATATCAAATAGTTCATGGTAATTTTTTTTGGTTATATTTGTTACTTAAATTATTGTTGATAACCATATATCTTTATAATTTTGTATAGGATGGATTATTTTGTTCAACCCACAATAATGAATTATTGGTAAATAAAAATGTGAACCATAATAGTGACTATTTCCCTCATTGAGGTTGATAAGTTATGCTAATGATTGTGGTATGAAAGTATAAATAAGAATATGATCCCTAATTGGTAAGATTTATTAATGCACAACCTCTCTAATGAGTATAATTTTTTGAGGGATTTGAAACAATTAATCTAGAACCATTGATTAGAGCTAAACATATTATATTACACTCTAACAAAACTTCAATTGGAACTTAGGTAATCTAGACTATTTATAAAAATGGGGAATTATAGTTATTCCCCTACAAGTTTTTATATTGGTAAATCCTTGCAATGAGGGTTATAGTTATCAATATGAAATTATAAATTGGTAAAAGGTATAAAGTGGTAATCAATTAGAATTAAAATGCAAACATTGGTGAAGGTTTATCTAATTATTTTTTATATATAGGACCTTTAGAAAAATGGGCCTCATTCATGGTGGATATGACACCAACAAAGAAAGGTAGGGAGCATGGTGATAATGATGTGAAAATTTCATACCTAGAGCTATGAAGTACAATTAATATATTTTATATCTTAATCTTAATATAATTAGGTGCTTCTTACTATTTTGTATCACCTTAGATAGTTTAGAAATTCAACTTAAAATCTAAATCCTTGTTAAAAGAGGTAGTGTTGAGTTGTGTACATGTCCCAAAGATAGTTTATAAATGATACCATTCTAAAATTATAACTTAGGGTGCATACAATGGAAACTTGGATAAAATTCTTCATATTTTGCCTTTGAGTCTTATGACATTACTCCAAAAATGGTTGGTTCTAAATGTATGAATCGAAGAATAAATTTAGAGGAAAGAAACTAGATTGTTTGAATGAAATGTATAATAAAATAGTTCTATTAGGATTAGAAGGAATGAAGGTATTATTAAATTTTCTATTTTACAACTCAAAAGAGAATAAAGAAAAGTGTGTGCCTTGTTTGTTGTTAATTTTTATTTAGTATAAGTGAATGAGAACCATTCAAATGAAAATAAACCTCCATTACAAAAGTCTTAGGATTTCTAAATCCTAGAATGAACTCCTCATGTTTCATCCTAAATGGGTGTTTTATTTTTTAATAGAGTTCATGCATGAATTAGCCCCTATATCTAGAGATACCTATCAAACAAACATTTCATATTTGCATGAATTAAAGGATTTCCTAAATGAAATTTTAAAGAAAGGATTTATATGTTCTAGTGTCTTGTCATGGGATGCTCCAACTATTTTTATGAAAAGGAAAGATAAGACACTTTTCCAAGTTATCTTGATTATGTATGTTCAATAAATAAACAATTAACATTAATATCCACCACCTAAAATAGATGACTTATTTCACTCATTGAGAGGGGTGACCATATTTTTAAAAATGGATCTAATATTCAATTACAATTATAAAAGAATAAAGGAGGAATAAATTCATAAAACTACATTGAGAACTAGGTATAGGACATCAAAATTATATGTTTGAGGAAATGCATATAAGACACCCATATACAAAATAGTACAAAAGAAAGAGAAAAAATGTAAAGAATGCACTTGTAACCTATACTTGCTTGAGCATTCAAATTTTGAAATTAAACATAAAGAATAATAGGATTTATAAATTAAATACATGAGGCTATTATATAATATCAAAAAATACTATTTTAAAGTTTAAATTTATATTGTAATTTTAGGGTAAATACTTTTGGTTGAATTTATGAATTAGAAATAGAAATTTTGAAAGGGCCCCACCCTTTTACAAAGACCAATAAAGAGACAAAAAATGATCAATCATATTGGCATGGAACAACAACGAGAAAAATATAGTTGTAAGTTAGAAAAATAACATCCAATTAGAAATACTCCACCAATAGTGGCAATGTATCTAATAAAGAGGGTTGTTTTCCCAAAAACATTAGTAGATCTATCATTTCACAACTTGAATCCAAAATTCTTCAAGGAACTACATCTTATTGTGAACCTTATCCTTTTCCATGAATTCAAACCTAGTTCAAGTTTGTAATGGAGTTTCCATCCTTAGTTTCCAAACTTGAGACCAAAGGGAATAAATGGTTCCTATAATCTTCTAAACTTGAAACTTCTTCATATTTTTAAATTATTATAAGAAATGCCAAGAGGTGAATGTTGCAATTCAAGAGAATGGTAGAGGCAATGAACTCCAACTAATCCATCTGTAACATGATTCTTGTCTCTACCAATATCCTCTAAATTTCTCTTGACAAGACCTTCTAAATTAGTCATGTCTACAAGAGGACCAACCACCCCTCGATTATGCTCAAAGGGAGTCCCAACCAAATCCTAAGGTAAACAAGGCTCCATCTCATCCTTATGCATTTTGTTCAACCTTGCCTTCCTCTAAAATTCCTAAACCTATAAAATGCATAGCTATCTACACATGACAACATGGTGAAAACACAAGAAAATCCTATAGCATGACATGTTGAACCCAAATAACCAAATTCAAAAATAATTTAATCTATAAGTATAAATAGTTTGATGGTAGAAACTTTATACATATAAAAATATGATAAATGTGATTATTTTTCTTTCCACTCTATAAATTTTTGATGTGCTTGGCTATATAATTGAGATGATTCACTCATAATGTAATGATAAAATTTAGTATGTATGAAAGAAATATTTTTGAGACATCAAGCTAGCATTCTACATAACTCTCATGGAAATAGATATTTGTTTTATTTTAACTAAAAGAGTGTGTGTACTCTATCTTAAGTGCTAATTAATTTTGAATTATATACTTATAATTTAAAATAAAAGCATCCTTTGTAACATGGAATAGATAGGTTAATTAATGAAATAAAATATGTTTTTATATTAAGAAAAATTTACAAATATATGGAACTCATACATTGAGAAATTGACTAAGACAACTTTGTATGAGAATTAAGATGCTCGAATAATTTATATACCTTATTTCAATAATTAACATTAGAAATTAATACTTGGCTCATATTGTATAATCACACTAGAAACCAACAATGGAAGATTGAGAGTCTCAACTAAGAATTCCACCTTATAGATAGCATTCATACTAGAAGCCAACAACTAAAGACCAAATTTCATAAATAAAGTTCATGTGTTATATATCATGCCTTTGAGGGGTCCAAAAGTACCACGAGTGTTTTGAAATCCTTCTCCATCTAAATGCATCCATTCCAAGACCATTGGGAGGTGGGTATCCCAAGTTCCTTAATTTCTTGTAGGAATTTAATCAATAGTAGGACATTGTGACTTTGGCATGTAAATTTAAATCTAAATGCACATCCAAAAAATACAAATTCAATAACTAAATTTAATTCAAAAAGTGGCCCACCATCTATGGCCTTCTATAAAATTCTTGAAGATATCATTCCCATAAATGATAAATTAAAAGTTAAGTTATGACTTCACCAAAATGACATGAAATTATCTTTCTAATCTATGTCATATTTGCATAAATCCCTCAAAGAAATTTTTAACTAATTTTAAACAATCAAACAAATACATATACATGAATATATACTTCATTTATAAATTCTTGGAATATATCTTAATCCATCACAATTAAATTCTTAGACATCATGCATAATATTTTTGATGTATTCACAAAGCCACCTAGGGTCTCATAAAACTTGAGTAGGTGAATACCAATATGCATATCTAATGGTGGGGTAAATGGAGGGGGATTAGGAGTAAGTTCATATATATCTATTACTTATTTTGCAATCCAATATATTGGTTGGAGAGGTTGCATTTGAATAGGAGTGAAGATAAGGTCTATTAAAATATGACTTACCATCTTCTTTATTCTTAGGATTTTGGAGTTTATCAAAATATCCTTTGTCTATCTCAACCAATCTTTGCTTCAACTTTCAAATCATCCATACAATCCTCCCTGAAATATTCAAT
>VDFB02027039.1:0-23631 GCA_007258455.2 Sequoia sempervirens
AAACTTATGGTTATGTGGAGTTGTTGTTAAGCTATTTCTAGACCCTGGCTTTTGGGGTGTTGCTGGATGAGATACTTTTAATTCTACATGCATGCTTTGTGCATGGTTTGAGGAGGTGTGTTTTCTTCTCTGCATGGGAGTGTTGGTACGTGATTTGTCACTCAGCATTCCTGTGGTGGTGCTTGTGGGTTCCTTGATTGTGGTGCTTGTTGTGGACATGATTGGAAAATCATATTTGGTGTGTTATGGTGTTTGAGTTATGTTGTCTATGTGGTTATTCTCTTTGAAATATCAGTGTTACAGTTTCCAATGCGATGATGGGTTTGCATGTTCGATGTTTGTGATCTACGAGTTATGTGGTTGGTGGATTAGCTACCCATTGGGTGCAGTGAGATAACTTGGATGTGGATTGTCTTTATCCACGAGGTTGATTCATTGTTGGTGCAGAGTTGTTAGTTGGCCTTGTCTGTGGTCACTTGTGCATTGGTGTGATTGCTTTGAGATGAGAGGATGGATAGTGTTGAGTACCTGAATAGTTGGTTATGGGAATCTATAGCATGTGTATCATGATGTCATGGATAGCTTGGTTACACTGCTCTATGTAAGCTTTTGATAGTGAAGATGATTGGTCATGATGCTTGGAGAGCTCGGGTGTCACATTTCAGTCGGAGCTTTAGCAGTGACTGTGGGTTCATCACATGGTGGTGAATGGTCTTCTTTAGTGTTGTAGATGTTTCTAGGGGGGGATCTTAGATCCTGTTGCTACAGAAAGGGTTCTTTCACATTTGTATGGACATTATTTGAAGATGTGCAACATCTTGGAACCATGGAGGATGCTTGGAGTCTTTGGCTGAGGTGTTGGTGGTGCTTGATAGGTGATGTTGGTTTTGAGTTTGTCAGCTTTATGTCATGTTATATTCTTGGTTGTGCACTGGAGTTTTGGCATTGTGCATTATACTTGAGACCGTGGTGAAGTCACTTGAAGCATGGTATCTCCTAAGGGGATGTGTAGATCATGGTGTCATGATAAGTTCCTGATTCAGATGTTTGGAGCTTTGATAGTGGTCTAGTAAATTCTTTGTGTATTTGGTGCTTTGATTATTTGCTTGATACTTCATGATAGTGCAGTAATGCAGTTGGAGTTTAGCATGAGATGATCGGTTGCTAGTACTCATGGATACATGAAGAATAAGGTGAGGTCATTTTTCTCTTATGAGAGAAGTATTGTTGATGGATACTCCTGGTGATGTTTTTAGCAGAAAGTCTGAGAAGCCTACACCTTGGTTGAATGTGAGTTCAATAAGAGACCTATGAGGAGATTGCTCTTGATTAGACTTGATGAATTATATATTTTGAAGGAGTATTCTCATTCCCACTCTTGGTCTACTCGGTAGTTTATCTGAGAGGTATTTGGCCCATTATATTTTTTTAGATGTGTTTTATGTTCACTTTCATGATATGGATCTTGAATTGTTGTTTAATGGTTCTGGAGGATTCATAGCGGAAGTTGTATAGCTTGTTTATCTCCTTGAGCTTTTGTGTTATGTTATTTATTGATGAGAATTGGTAGGAGATGATGTATGGGCTGATTTCTTGAAATGGGGAATGAACTAGCTTGATCTTCTTTTAGAGGCTTACATCCATGTTGATTACATGTTTTTTAGAAGTTGGTTTGATCTTGGTGATTGAATGGTTGGATTTTGTTAAGGATTTTCTTTTGGGATGTGAAGGAGATCATTCTTGACACAGCTGGCTATTAGAATTGTATATAGGAGGATGTTCTATAGGAATATGATGTGCAGATTTTCTCTCTTTGGTCTTGGTTTACCTCCTGGATGTTTGTTTTCACATTACATTGGTTTGAGGTTTGGTTGGAGCTATAGCGATCACTTGATTGTGGTCATGTGTTTTTCACTCATGTTCATGGGTGATGACATGGAGGTTCTTAATTCTTTTTTCCTTTGTTGCGTTTGGATAACTTGGGAGAGCCGTGAAGACTTGTGGTGAGAGAAATGTCTTTTGTAGTGGTTTGTTGCAGGTTCTACATATCATTGTGGATATTTCCTTGGTACTACATGATTACATTTTCTATGCGTTGTTATTGGTAGACTTTCTAAGCCTTTTATCTTTCAAATTTGGATTACTCAGGCAATGGGAGTTCATGTATGTGTTTTGTCTTTTTCAACTGATTGGCACTTGGAGCTTGCATTTGTTGTTAATAGGTTGGTTTTGGAGTGGCATGAGTTTACCAATGTTTATACCTTTGAGGTATGTGAGATTGGATGGAATAGCACGAGCTGTGGGTGCTATTTTTCAGTCGTGCGCATTTATCAGTTGGATGGAAGTAGTCAGTCTGATTGTTGTTCTAGCTAGTGTTTTTTATCTTGTTTCTGGAGAATGACTTCACTGTTGTGTTTTGTTTGAGGCTTTGAAGTTGATATTGCTTTTGTAAAGAACCTGAGCACAATGAAGTGGTAGCAGTTTCTTTTTGTTGATATCACTGGGATCTTTTGCTTGTGCTTATTCACCTTGGCTTGTATCTTTCTTCCTCAAGTGGCATGTTGGAAGATCACAGGGTTTGTTGCCTGAATGGTGGACATCTTGGATGTTGGTGTAGAATTCTTGATGCAGCATGAGAGCATGTTTGATGGTTTCTTGGAAGGTTGTGATCGGTTGAATTTTGGTTGCTTTGTTGGATAGTGAGTTGTAGTTGGATGCTTGGTCTTTGTTGTAGATTGTCTGGCAGACTGTTATCTATGAAAACTTGTTGGTCAAGTGTCTTGAGTGTTGCGAGGTCTAAAATGGTGGAGCTAGTGTGATCTTAGTTTCTGAGTTCTTTGGAGGTGCATGTGTGATCTTTGTCAAGTGGGAGATTGTTGGAGTTATGTGCCTCAATCTCATAGGATGAAACCTCTGAGTAAGCTTGGTTGTTGTGATTGTCGAGATGTCTGGCCGATCTGCTTGTTGATCTTGAATTATTGTTGTGACCTCTGGAATGTCTTGGCAACCAGCATAACCTTTACCTTCAACATAACCTAGATAGTCAGAATGATGTTAGGGTGACAATAGGAAGTCTAGCCAATATCAGTGTGACCTTTGGTCTATCTGGCCGATGCAATAATTAGTATGACTTGCTCCTATCAAAATGTGTCCTGGCGATGGGAGATCTTTTACCGACGGTTGGTGTCTAAAGGTTATCGGGGAGACTTGTGGCGACAGAAGTCTTTGGAGAGAGATTTGAACACTTGGTATGACTCATCCCGACAAGGTATGTCTCACTGACAATGTTACACTCAGATTCATCAGAGTAACATGGAGGCTTTGGTATGAAGTCTTGGCGATGGGTGGATGTCTCACAGATAAGTATACACTTGGAGTCATCGGGGTAATATGAGGGTTCGGTAAGAACTCTTGGCAACAGATGTTTGTCTCGCCGATGCTTTGGTTGTTGTCAGTATAACTCCTGGCGAAAGGTGGTCACAGGGTAACATGGAGGCTTTTGTAAGAACTCTTAACGACAGATGAAGTCTCGTCGACTATTGGACATTTTGGTGTAATGCAAAGGCTTCAGTATGATCTCTTGACGAATAGTGGCAGTCTCATCGATGGGGATGCTGATGTCTACTTGACTTTGGAACATTAGTATGACCTCTCACCGAATAGCGATAGTATTGCCGAATAGCACTACATGTGTTGGTAGTTGGTATGATGTCTCAGCGATATGGTTTGTCTCGCCAATAGCTTGTGAACTCAGTGTAACATCTTACTAATAGTAGTGACTCTTGCTGAAAGTGATGGATTTGTAATCGGTCATGTGGCATTTGGGAGACACGGTCAGTGTCTCACCAACATGTGACACAGGTTGAACATTGTTGACCGATTGGAAGAACTGTCCTACGTGGTGTGATTTGGACCAATCAGAGAGGGCAGAATGTGAACTGTTTGTTGTTGTGATCTAACAGTTGGAAACGAACCGATTCACAGAGGCAATGAAGAATGAATGTATACACGTATGCAGTGGGTGTTCTAAAGAGTGAGAGAGAGAGTGTTACAGAGAGGGTTGAGAGGCTGGCTGGATGGTTGAGGCCATGAGGCCGAAGTAGAGGAAGTGAGAGGTAGGGTTATGCTGCCGAGATCTCTCCTAATCAAGAATTGAATGCCATGGTTGATCTCTCATGTTGATCTATACTGTATACTGTGTGAGGGTATTGCAACAGTACGAAGATTGTATGATTTGATGGATTCATCAAGAAATGTACAGAGGGATAGTTTGCTACAGGTTGTATCCAGAATGAACATGTAATCTCTGAAAAGGCTATGAGCCTGAAATTGTATTGTAACCTTTTCTGTTGAATAATACAATGGCTCGATCTTTGGAGTGTGGGGTTTTTTACCCGAAATGGTTTTCCCCACATAAATCTTTGTGTTCTAATTTTTGTCTTATATTTCATTTGTGGTGGTTCTGTTTCGAGAATCTGTAATTGCTTGTTGTTGAACTTACTTGTGCTTCTCTCAGAAGGATTAATGTGGGAAATGAACTATGTTTGTTTCCACTTTAGGACATAGTTGTACAAGTCTTTGAGGCAATTTAATTGAATTTAAAGTTACTGAAGGTGCTATTATTCTTGGAGGTTTCTCTGAGATACCCAAAATTTCCCTTACAGATAATAGTTGTATATGTTGATGATATCATCTTTGGTGTAAATGAAGGCATGTGCAAAATATTTGCTAAAGAAATGCAAAAGGAATTTGAGATGTCCATGATTGGTGAGTTGAATATCTTTCTTGGTCTTCAAGTGAATCAAATTGATAAAGGCATATTGATTTCACAATCTAAGTTCATAAAAGAGTTGTTGAAGAAGTTTGGAATGGATGACTCCAAACTGGTTAGTAATCCTATGGTAACCAAATGTAAGTTGAGCAAAGATAATGAATCTACTAAAACTGATCAGAGCAAAGATAGATCTATGATTGATGGAATTTTGTATCTTACTACTACCAGACCAGTATTATGCATGCAATATGTCTAGTTGCCAAATTTCAAGCAGATCCTAAAGAGGTGCATATTACAGTTGTAAAGAGGATATTTAGATATCTTAAAGGTACACCATATTATGGCTTATGGTATCTTAAGGGTGTTGATTTCACCTTGAGTTCTTTTACTGATGTAGATTGAGATGGTTGTGTGGATAACCAAAAAAGTACCAATGGAGGTGCTTTCTTTCTTCGTGGGAGATTGCTTTCTTGGTTAAGAAACAAGACTCGATTTCTTTATCCAATGTAGAGGCAAAATATATTGTTGCAGCATCTTGCTACACATAGGTTTTGTGAATGAAACAAACTATGAAAGATATTGGAGTAATATGTGATGAGCCTATTCCTATTTTCTATGACAACACAAGTTGTATAAACATTTCAAAAAATTTGGTTATGCATTCAAGAAAAAAACACATATCTATCAAATATCATTTCCTTGAGAGAAAAATTATTGGAGAATGAAGTCAGATTGGAGTATGTGACAACAAAGGAACAAAATATAGATATATTTACTAAGGCTCTTCTCAAGGATACTTTTGAGCATATTAGGGGGAGGTTGAGGGTCATTAGTCCTCCAAACTAAGTGCACAGGAAGGTACATCAATCCAGTGAATTCACAAATTCTTCATCTATCTGCACTAATGAATGGGTCTACTCTACAAGGGGAGTAGAGAAGGTTTTCATTGTTGCAATATGAGTTGAATGGGTGCACTCCTATGGGGGAGTGATTGGATTTTTTTTATTTTTCCCATTGATGTCAAAGGGGGGGAGAAATTCTTGTGAAAAATAGTTGTAGAGGAAGAAAAGATGTTCTCTCAAAATATTGTGAAGGATGTTGTCTTTGATGGTTTTTCACATCATGTGTTGCCATCAATGACAAATGGGGAGAATGTTGCAAGGATGAGCAAGTTTGGTGGTGTTGTCATTAATGTTGTCATTGATTTCAACACAGTTCAGTATGTTACAAATTGCACATGTATAGTTGAGATGCTTTTGAGATGTTGTGAGTACATGGAGCTATCTTTATGATGTTGCAGATGTGATGAATTGATGAGTTTCCAAGTGCTTTTGAGAAAATTAATAAAGAAGAGAAGTCAAAGTGATGAATGTGTTCAGAATGTGCTCTAGTATGTGCTTCACTTTTCTCCTACGTTGATCCTATGCTTGTGCAGATTTGAAGGGTTGCTAATGGTGATCTTGTGGTGATATCTCTTGAGTTGAAGTTTCTAGTTTGATGGAATGTGAAAGTTATGTTCACCAGTGTGTGAATTGTTCTGGTAGATTTGGTCTTCTGTGGACTAGGAGAAATGTTTCTACTCTGCAGTCCTTTGATATTCTATTTTAGATCTTGTAGATCTAGAATATTTCTTATGTTGGTGTTCTCTTGGTTTTGGAAAAGAATTTTGTGATTTTGTGTTCCAAAATTTGAGTTTCATAGTTGTTGTATGTGTCTGCACAATCTAGATGGACTAATGGAATAAGTTCATTGTTTGAAGTCTATTGCACTTGCTATGGATGTATCTGAAAGAACCTGAGATGTGTTCTCATGCATAATGAAGCATGTAAAATTGTCCATGTGTCATCTTGTTGGGAAGAGTGTATATCAATCTTCATTTGTGTTTTCATTAGGTTTGGTTGACCTATTGTTTACACTTCATTTGAAGAATTAAATTTAATTAAGGAAACATGTGGTTGATTCGAAACATTATCTTTTGGTCTTGGATAAATATTTTATTGGTCTAATCTCATTCTTTTCCACTGCGGGAATGTTGAGTTTCCAACCTAATTTGAATTTATGAAATGGTGTTTATGTTGCCAACCTTGGAGAAAGTTTCTAAGGTTGAAGATGGTATAAATACAAGTTGAATTATGAAGATTTAGAGTGTATATTCAAAGTGATGAAGTAAGCCACAAATCAAAAGAAAAAGTGTGTGAAAGTGAGTTGAGGCAGTAGTACTTCATTGTGTAAGATTCCTGAAGGCAGTGAGTTGAAGGTTTCTGCAATCTTTTGATCAAGCTTGTGAATGTGTGTTAATTATTGTGGTGGATATTTTGTTCTCTTTTGTATCAATAGGTAGTGAGCCTCCCTGCTAGATAGTGAGTCCTTTCTATAGGCAATGAGCCTTTTTATTCAGTTTCATAATCTCTTTATATTGTGAGTTAATCCTCACTATGGTTTTTCCCTTATTGGGTTTTCCATGTAAAAATCTAGTGTTCATTATGTTGATTTACTTTATGTTATTTGTGTTTCATGCTCATACTTAATAACATAATAGTGTGAGTGTGGGATTGATAAGTGTTGAAGTTTTAAGTTTGAATTTTTGGACAATCGATTCACCCCCCCTTCTCAATTGTCCTATGCCTTTTAACATTTTATTCTCCTAGATCTGATGTCGGCTTGTAGTGTTGTAATTTCAGGAAATTTGGCATAAACAAGTATAAATACAAGGTCTTTCACATATTTTATCCTAATATTTTAAGTATTCATGTATTCTAGAAAATTTGAGTTCACAAGATAATTCAAGAGTCTTCAAGAGCTGATTATCAAGTGTTTTGGAGCATTATTCTAGCATCAAGCATCATGTCAAAGTCATCATGCATCATGTTTGTCTCTAAGCTAACAATTGTGATGTAGGGTTTATGATTCAAGCAAGCATTCAATTCAAGATCCATATCATTCAAGCAAGAGTCAAGATCTACATCCATTGGAGCCACTTCATACATGTTTACAACATTTATTTCTAGGGTTTAGTGAGTTGCAACATATTATCTTGTTCATTCATCATCCCTCATTTCCATTTGATTTCATTACAAGGTTTGATTACCAAAACAAAGTTTGACCAAGGAAAACCCCTATCCACTAACAACACAACATTTTTCCCTCTCTTTACTGTATGATTTGCAAATCTAGGTTGAAGACATATTGAAGAGAAATATTGAAAAGAATTTTTCAAAGTTGCAAAGTTGTGCAAGTTGTCACCTTGTTTAGAAGATCATTAAAAGACAACTACAAAGGATAATTTAGCAATGCAGATCTGGAAATCAGGTTAAGAAGATAAATCAAAGGTTGGAGAGCATATTTAGATCCTGATCGTTCAAAAAAGCCGAGTAGGACTAATACGCCACTTCTGGCGTATGAGTCCCAATACAGTGGAGTTTCTAGTTTTTGGTGTCCCATACTTGGGTGGGTGCATGGAGATGGGTAGAAAATTTGTGGACACTTTCAAAAAATGTTTTGAAAATTCATAACATGAATGCTCTATAACATGAGTGTGTTATAATAGACTCACGTTATGGCTTAGTGTGTTGAGCCTGAGGCTCGGGCACAACGAGCCCATAACGCAAGTGCATTATAATGTGCTCACCTTATAGAAAGTTAAAAGAAAAAACAAAGTGAAACTATCATTCATTCTTCATTTCAACTATGTTTTTTGTTATTCCCACGGCCAAAACCCCCATTTTTCAAGCTCACATTCTACGAGGAGGAATTGTGCAAAAATATTCACCAATGATTACTATTTCTTCACAAGGATGGCACCATGACGACAATGAGGTGTGAGAGGTAAGGATTGTTTTCTTTTTGTTTTGAATTTTTTAGTTTTAGGTTGTATTTGATATTTATTTTTTTGAATTTGTAGGAGATTCAAATGAAATTGTAAACCCTCAAAATCCTCAACAAGGAGAGCAACCAAATCCTCAAGAACAAAATCCTCAACAATAAAATCAACCTCAACAACAACCTCCTCTACCAATCACTCAACACCCTCTTGGCACTCAACAAAATTTAATGAGTGAAATTGAGAACAAGAAAACACAAATAAAGGATTTAATCAGTAGGTTGAGTGATCCAAATGGTTCAACCGTAGAAAAAATGACCCTAGAAAGTTCATTGAAAGATATGTTAAGAAATGTAGATTCAAGTAGAAAACAAATAACTGAATGGCAAGATAGGGGAAAGGCGGCTAGGGCTTATTGTATAGATAAACTATCATATAAAGATGTAAAGGATTTAAAAATTACAAAAGGTGATTTTTTCTCATTATTCACCGACCCGCACACAAATAAAAATCTTACCCTCAATTCAAAGTGGTTTCCTATTCATTGGTTCCACCACCAACAAATTAGGAACTATTTTTATGAGAGGTGGTACATGGTCTTTGATTACCCACCATGTAACAATTGTGAAGTCCTACAGTATTTTCTTAGGAAACTATACAGTGAGTTCATATTGAGCAAAATCCCAAATTATTTTGATATGAGGGACTTCTAGGGGAGAGGTGGGGGGTTGGCTCAGGTTAGACCTAGTGCATAGCCAGTTCCTACGCAGCAAGGGAGATGACCTCTCACTAGGCTGCCTTATGAGCATGTTGTTATGCCTTCCATTGTGAAGGAGAGTGTTGACATAGAGACATTGCAAGCAATCAACACTTTAACCTAGAGTGTCATCCATCATACTATCCCTATTCTACAACACCATCTGGGGGAGTCTTCAAGTGGTGGCCTTCGAACCCATGTGTGCCAATCTTTTAGGGCGACTTGTTCATATGACCCCACCGCCACTCAGGAGGCTATTACGCAAGATCCATTTGCAGCTATGGAGATGGAGAGGGTAGCTAACATTTTCCATGAGGTGTATGGAATTGATAGTCAAGTAAAAGTTAGCATGTTCATTGAATTTAATTTATTAAATTTTGATTTTGAAATGCAAGATTAACTAATTTAGTTTTATGATTTTAATAAAATTACAGGGTCATAGTGTTGAGACTAAATACACCGACCCTCCACCTACTTATTTCTGTAGTACAACTATTGGTGGGGTATGTAACTAGTAAGCAATTATAAATTTATTACCTGTTAATAGCATTATTTAATGAATGGTATTTTAATATGTGATTTTGGATGTTGAACAGGCTAATATTGGAGGTTTCCAAGGAAAACCTCCCAATGCTAGTAGATTTACTCAAACCTACATGCAGGTAATAGAATAAAGATTTTAACTAATGAATTGTACTTAATATATTTGTGTAGTTTATATTCATATCGTTGATTACATTGTTTTGCACATCATTCAAACTCAAAGCATTACTTCACATTCCATAACTAATAACTAGATGTTGATAGATGACAAAATTTCAACTAAAATATAGTTGATTAGAAAGTCAACATAAGCAATGATGCAATTACTTCACATAGCAAAAGTAATAAGTCTAGGAGCAGCTTCCAATTGCATTTGCTTGTCACCTTTTTGCATTTTTACAACATTGATTGACAACTTTTGTTAAGATTTTGGAACTTTAGAATTTATGCCTAAAATGACTACCAAAGACCATTACAAACTCAAAAATGGCTATTTAAGCCTTATTACATCATGAAAATACCTATACAACTTCATATATTATAAGTCATGACATGGATCGCTATTGTAGTTTTGTGATTGAATAATTTGTTGTTTTATTTTTAGATGTTGGTGGCAGAAACACCTCCAAATGTTATGAGGGAAATGGATATCGGTGTTTCATCTACTATGCAATCCTCGATGGCTTTGACAAGGGAGGTATGAGGAAAATTACTAAATTTCAATTTACATTCATTGTTATAGATGTTAGTTCTAGTGAAAAATCAAACCATTATTAATTTGTAGTTTAATTTCTATTTGGATGGTTTATAAAGGGCTTGAGCATGCCTCAGCATGGACATGCGGATATTTCTCTCATGGAGAGTGATCGTGAGATGGCATTAAGTGATTATTTTGTTAAATATATCATTTTTTATAATGTAATTTCTATACATTAATGTTTTTACTTCTTATTGTAACAGTTAAAAATTCACCAAGAACTTAACAATAGGAGGAGAAATAGGAGCACTCCTCGAGTACAACACAAATAAGTGACGGACTTATCATCTTAAGATCAAAAAGCAAAAGGAAATAATTTATTTTCAGAGCATGGAGAGAAATGAATTTTGATTTCATAGCCCTTTGTTGTATGCCTACATGGCAGTTTTGTACATATTTTGTATTGGATATATTTGACATTGTATGCCTATATGGCATTCTCAGAAGCCTATATGGCTATTTTGTACCTATATTTTATACTTATATAAACATATATTGATGTATGCGTACATGGCTATTTGGTTAATACAAATCTTTTTTTATCGATGGTGTCCATATTTGCATTATAAATTCATGGTTCAATAGATATATGAGTTACATGTATTCAAGTCTATACTTTACAACAGTTTACGTGAATACTTTGTGACTTATGTGTGTTCCAATGTATACTTTGTGACTTACGCATTTTCATGTGTATACCTTGTATTCATGCATATACTTTGTATTAATTTTTGTATACTATGTATTCATATGTATACTTCAAGGCTTACGTGTTTGTTACTACTTGTTCTTCCCTTATTCACACATGTACATGATTGAATTATTCACATGTATACTTATTAATTGGTTAACCCTAGCATTGATCATTGCTATCCTTCATGGTTTGTCTTGAATAAATTAATTGATTGATGCTAAACAACTTTATCTAAAAACAAAAATCACATTTTCAATTGGTATTCTGTGAAATGATAAAAAAAATATTTCAATATATTTAATCCTTTGATTGGAACAACTCAATTAAGCAAAGGATACATAATCTTCATGACACTTGCAAACTATAATATTCAGACTAGATGAAGTAGTCAACTTATTGACACATTATCTATGTTACTGGGTTCTTCTATTTTAGCCCTAGTTCTGCTCCTGGTTTGCTGTTGATGCAGGTCTGGGTTTGGTTTTCCTGTGGGTTCGACTAGGGTCCTTCATTTTTGGATCTGGTTTGCCCAGGAAAAACCCAAGAGAACTCGATCAAAACCCAGATAGAACCTAGGCAAACCAAGACAAAACCTATGTGCCTAGGCATCCAAAATGTGTTTTTTTGGACATTTTTTTAATGTTTTATGGAGTTTGACTTTGACCCATGCCCAAGGGAACCCTGAAAGTGACCTCTAAATCACTTCAAACACCTTAACTACCTCATTCTTATCCATTTTTTTTTAAAACAAGCATTTTCATTCCAAGAGACTGAGCTTTCTTTTTTGCTTGCTTGATTGAAAGTGGATTGTGACACAACTTTCTTTTTTCAAAAAAAAATATGCATCATTGAACTGAGAATTTATCACACATCTAGAGAGAAATAGAGGAATACTACAAACTAAAACACATTACACTTATTTTCTCGCTGACTTGATGTAGTCTCCAACATCTCTCTTCTCTCATGTGAAGAGTTAGAATTGATTGGCCATGCCTTTGCATCATTCAGGAAGTTTTTCTTTTTTTGATAATGTCAAAAGCATGGACGCATACAAATTAGGAAAAAGAATTTTCCTTTTAGATTAGCAATTCATGGAAGTTTTAAAAAGTATCATTGATATTACAAAAATATACGTGTTTATACACTTCAATTGTGCAGTCACCCTTTGGTTCTTTGAATGAAAAATTTGCCTACGTCATTATTACACTACATAGGTAAACCAAATTTTTTATTATGGAGCTATATTAAGCTACCACTCTCAAGACCAATGTAACAATGATAAAAAATAATGTTTGAGACTGCAAGAAGACATCAAAATGGCTAGTGTACTAAACAAATTCTTATGATTTCTAAAGAATGTTGATAACTCTACTCAGTTGGCTTTTCTTTTCAAAATCATACAAGTTGAACCCTGCATCAATAGACTTTGTATATCAAGCTACCATAATTCAAGTTTCAACGATGAATATTTATCATGCATGTTTTAAATGACATTCAAGTTTATGGTGGTTTTGTTGTTTATATGATGTTATGTGATATTCTAATCTCAATTCATGCTTCTAGGCTGCATATATATATATATTTACATATTTTTTGTACCAACAAACCCAAAATGAACTAAACCCCCTCTAAAAAAATTTGGCCGAACCAGCGAACCAAACCCCTGAACTCGAACCCGAACCTCATACAACCTCAAAACCTCTTCCAACACTCTTCATTCTACCTACACAAACTTAATTGACCATCAAATTATGCTACCTGGGCTGACTTTACACACCTTTACTCCCTGAAACCTCTCTTTTTCATTCAAAACCCCTATTTTCTCAGCTGAATCAATCTCAATCCATCAAATTCTGTCTCATTGCCTCAGTCTCATCTATTTTCTTATTCCTACTCCCTATCCTACTTACATTAGGCCCATATCACCGAGACACAACATAAACAATAGGTGGAATGGCCTATTTCAACATATTACACTCAAACCCTTGTATGAGCAAGTTCAAACTTGTTTCAAAAATATACTTCTAAGTTGCTTGGAACTTAATAGAATTCCACAAGAATGGATTCTAATCAAAGCTAAAACCATTCTACAAGAATGGATTCTAATCATGCAGCTACATTAGTGTATATTTCTTTTTTTGATTGTTTTGCATGCCATCATAAGGGATCAAGCTGGTTGAACGTAGCTTGAACCAATTCCATGTGTTTGGGTGCAAAAGAGGACCATGCCTAGCATAAACATACCTATCAGAAGGTGTTTGAATAATTTTTTTGGTCACACGAATTGTAAAATGAAAGTTGCACCACTTTGCAACTTTACATTGAGCTTGCATTTGACACTTTTTTCATCAAGTGAAAACTGGACACCATAGGAAAACAACTATGAGATAAAAAAAATTGAGATAGGTTATTGAGGGGACCAACCACGATCCCATAGGCTCAGACCAGGATAGTTAAGTAAAAGTGTCATAGTTTTTAGTAATAGCTTTCGTCAAAGATTGGCTTCCACTTTGCACTTTGGAGTCTTAAGGGATTGATCAGGTTGAATGTAGCTCAGAGCAATTCCGCATGTTTGGGTGTGAAAAAGGACAATTAATAGCATAAACATACCCACATTCAAATCGTTTGGAATAGTCTTTTTTGGTCCACATGAGTTGGAACAAAAGTTGCAACACTTTTACCTTCAAGTACTTACATTTTGATAACTTTTCTCCCAAATAAAATTTACCACCATGGGAAAATTCCTCTGAGATAGAAAAAAATAAGAGAGGTTATTATAGAGGGACCCAACGCAATCTCATAGGATCAGATGAGAAGTTTCAAAGCATCACGGTATCTGAGTAACAACATGTTGACGTTTGCAGCCATTTTGCACTTTGGACCCTTAAGGGATCGATCTGGTTGAACGTAGCTCACAATGATTCTACGTGTTTGGGTGTGAAATAGGACCATGCCTAGCATAAAAATACCTATTTGGATGTGTTGAAATAGTCCATTTGGTCACACGAGTTGCAAAACAAAATTTGCACCACTTTGCAACTTTCAACTACTTGCATTTGACAACTTTTTCCTTAAGTGAAAATTCACCACTATGTGAAAATGCCTCTGAGATAGTGAAAACCAAGAGAGGTTATTGTAGAGGGGCCAACACAATCCTATAGGATCATATGAGAATATTTTAAGCATCACGGTATTCAAGTAACAACATGCTGAAGTTCGCAGTCATTTTGCACTTTGGACCCTTAAGGGATCAATCTAGTTGAATGTAGCTCAAATTGATTCCACGTGTTTGGGTGTGAAAGAGGACCATGTATAGCATAAGCATACCTATTTGGACATGTTGGAATAGTCCATTTGGTCACACAAGTTGCAGAAAAAAAGTTGGGCCACTTTGCAACTTTCAAATACTTGCATTTGACAACTTTTTTCCCAAGTGAAAAATTCCCACCATGCGAAAATGCCTCCAAGATAATGAAAAATGGGAAATATTATTATAGAGAGGCCCAACGCGATCCCATAGGATCAGACGAGAAGTTTCTAAGAGTCACAGTATCCGAGTAACAACATATTGAAGTTTGCAGCCATTTTGCACTTTGGACCCTTAACGGATCAATCTAGTTGAACGTAGCTCAGATTGATTTTGTGTGTTTGGGTGCAAAAGAGAACCATGCCTAGCATGAACATACCTATTTAGACATGTTGTAATAGTCTGTTTGGTCACACGAGTTGCAGAACAAAAGTTGCACCACTTTGCAACTTTTCCCCAAGTGAAAATTTCCAACCATGTGACAATGCATCCAAGATAGAAAAAACTAAGAGATATTATTGTAGAGGGGCCCTACACAATCCCATAGGATCAGATAATAAGTTTCTAAGCATCACGGTATCTTGGTAACAACATGTTGAAGTTTGCAACCATTTTGCACTTTGGACCCTTAAGGGATCAATCTAGTTGAACGTAGCTCGAAGCGATTCTGCATGTTTGGGTGCAAAAGAGGACCATTCCTAGTGTAAACATACCTATTTAGATGTGTTGGAACAATACGTTTGGTCACATGAGCTGCAAAATGAAAGTTGCACCACTTTGCAACTTTACACTGCTTGCATTTGACACTTTTTCCATCAAGTGAAAATTGGACACCATGGGAAAACCACTCTGAGATAACAAAAACTAAGAGAGGTTATTGTAGAGGGGGACAACAATATCTCATAGGATTAGACAAAAAAAATTTAAGCACCATGGTATTTGAGTAACAACATGTTGATGTTTGCAGCCATTTTGCACTTTCAACCCTTAAGGGATCGATCTAATTGAATGTAGCTCGGAGCGATTCTGCGTGTTTGGGTGTGAAAGAGGACCATGCCTAGTGTAAACATACCTATTCAAATGCGTTGGAATAGTCTATTTGGTCACACGAGTTGTAAAAAACAAGTTGCACCACTTTGTAACTTTGTACTACTTGCATTTGACACTTTTTCCATCAAGTGAAAACTAGACACCACAGGAAAACCACTCTGAGATAACAAAAACTGAGAGACGCTATTGTAGAGGGGCCCAACGTGATCTCATAGGATCATATGAGAAGTTTCTAAGCATCACAGTATTTGAGTAACAACATGCTAAAGTTTGGAGTCGTTTTGCGCTGGACTTGTAAAGGGATGAATCAGGTTAAACATAGCTTAGGTGATTCCACATATTGGGTGCAAAATAGGAACATTCTAATGTAAAAATATATTTTTGCGATGCATTGGAACAATCTGCATTTGGTCACACGAGTTGCAGAATGAAAGTTGCACGACTTTGCAACTTTGCACTGCTTGTATTTGACACTTTTTCCATCAAGTGAAAATTGGACACCACGGGAAAACCACTCTGAGATAACAAAAACTAAGAGATGTTATTGTAGAAGGTTCAAATGTAATCTCATAGGATTAGATGAGAAGTTTCTAAGCATCATGGTATCTGAGTAACAACATGCTGAATTTTGCAGTCATTTTGCACTTTGGACCCTTAAGGGATCAATCTGGTTGAACGTAGCTTAGAGCGATTCCACATGTTTAGGTGTGAAAGAGGACCATTCCTAGCATAAAAATATCTATTTGGATGTGTTATAATAGTCTATTTGGTCACACGAGTTATAGAACGAAAGTTGTACCACTTTGCAACTTTGCATTGCTTGCATTTGACTTTTTTCCATCAAGTGAAAACTAGACACCACAGGAAAACCACTCTGAGATAACAAAAAATGAGAGAGGTTATTGTAGAGGGTCCCAACATGATCTCATAGGTTTAGACAAATATTTTTTAAGCACCATGATTTCTGAGTAATACCCCGTCAAAGATTGCTATGCTTTTGCACTTTGGGATTTGATGTTTCCTTGAACTATACAGTTTCGTACAGGGTGATTGTGCTCTCTTTTTGATGGAATTCAGTGGGAAGAAGACTTAACTCTATTTTAGTTTTGGTTTGGTTGGATTTCAAGTGATTTTGTGCATTTTAGAAACCAATTACTGAGGGTCAGTCTATATACCATGTTTTAAGGGTTTTGAGTGCATTAAAATGTCATATTAAGCCTTTCACCCACTGTACTCTTCTATAACTTGATGGAAAGGCTTAGTTAGGGTTATAAAACATGTGTGCAAAAAAAATTTCACAAGGGAGGAAAATAGAGGGTTTTTAGGTGATGCCCTAGATGTCAAATGGTGCATTTTTTAGTGGAAAATGGTGGTTTAGTGCTAGGGTTTGAAGAAATATTTTGGGGCAGTGATATCTCTTCAAATTTTAAGCTTGTGCAAACCTTTTTGAAGGTGTTTCAGGCTTTTGTTGGCTGTGGGGAGGTTTGGAGTATGTGTTTTCAATAAACCCTTACCTAACTTGTCAAAGAAGAGGGTTTTTGGGTTTGTTATGTTAGAGGGATTATTGATGAAATTCAAGGTGGAGGAACTCTTTTCAACATCAACTAATCAATTCTCAAACAATGAACCCAATCTTTGATCACTAAAACACCTGGTTTCTCAAAACACACTCAAAAGGCTTCTAGCCTTCAATATTCAAAAAATGAAGTTATCCTACTGCTAAGGCCATACAAAGGCCAACAAATCATCACTAAATACTTACCATAGTCCTACTATAAGATTCAAAAAAGATCCCCATAAGTTTCTTTGTGCCATCATGTGGAGAACCAACAAACTGACCTGCTAAAAGGCTACTAGAATTACCCCACTTTTTCAAACAAAGTACCTTTTAAACTTCTTGTAATCACACAATCCCATGGATAGTCACTAATTGTGACTCAAAAAATTAAATTCATTGATCTTTACACCAACACAAGGCTTCTAGGGTGTTGTCCCAACAAACCCTCCCTTTTCATGCGTAAAACTAGGGTTTTACTAGATCTACCATAAACTGGGTTTTCCAAACTTTGAAATTGTTTCCAACACACCTATTTAGGTTTTCATAGACATTCTATGCCATTACCAAGCCAAATCCATCAACATTTCACTAAAACTATTCATAAAACCTCCATTTTCACATGCATTTTTCTCTACCCAGCCCTAGGGCATCACTCAAGACTGAACAAAACAACCTCTCAACCTTCCAAATCCCATGTACAATTAGATTACACTTTTCATGACCCATTCCACAAGAAACAATGGAAACATAAAGTGGAATGGGTCAAATCCACATTTTAGAAGACCCTCAATAAACAAACGGTGTTAAATCAGGGGAGCAACAGAGTACTGAAGAGAACTCACTCAATATTTTATCTTAGAACCTCCAAAGTGATGAAAACTAAAGCTACTTCACACTACCACACAATGCAAAAGGTTTCAAATCAAGGACCTGTAAAAGTCCGTACAAGGGAAAGAAAGTTTAGAAAACTCAACAAAATACTAAGAAAACATTGTTTTCAATTTTGAATTTCTTCTATCAGCAAAATTACATTATGTTTGATCCTTCAAGAGGCTTTAAATAGCTTTTACAAATGATTCTACATCTTTTCAATCATGCCTAACTGTTGTTTTTGTAACTAACATGACTTACTACATTATAAATCAATTGGTCTAATATGACCTTATTCAATTGAAAAAACTCAAAACTTCCATGAACCAAATTTTCTCAATAACCTTGGTGCCCCTGCACCAAATTTTAATATTTCAATAAATATCACTACAATGCCTTAGGCACTCTGTTCTCATAGATATTTTACAATGTCACTCATACATTCGAGATTCTCTTATAATGTCTACATCATAGGTTCTCATTATGAGGTTAACTTCAAATTAGTATCTTGAGATTGCCTTGCAAAGCTTCACACACTCTTTTATAATGGCTTCAAATCAAAATTGAGATTTTTCAAGATCATCAAAATAAGGATGTTCCATTACTTTTTTGGCTAAGATTCTCTTTGATGGCTCATATATCAACATTTTCTACAAGGAGAGACCAATCAATTTTTAGTAGTTTAGTTACAGATTCACAAAGTAAAAGAAGAAAAAGAAACAACATCCAAAATGGAAATGAAATGAAAATAGATGGAAGACACTTATAGATAGACATGGTAGTCTCTCAACTTAGTCACTCATGTTCATACATCTTCATTCTGAGTTCCAAGATACCTATTGCACACAACACCTCTCATGAATAGAATATCTTGAAATTCGAGATGCTCTTATAATTTCTACATCATAGGTGCTCATGATAAGGTTACTTATAGATATGCAAATAAATTTTCATTGCTTTTCTAGCTAAGATTCTCTTGGATGGCTCGTGAATCTACATTTTCTACAAGGGGACACCAATCAATGTTTACCAAGTTACTTACATATACACAAAGTAAAATAATATGATAGCATTAGCATCAAACAAATTAATGTGCATACAAGTATACATTAATAAGAACCATTGTGCATATACTTACAAATTAATCCAATGAACCATCCGGGTCTTCTCTACTCTTTATTGTGTCAAGTATTGCCTCATGGTCAAACTCACGAACCTTCCACAAGGTCTTGTTCAAAGGTCTACCCCCATATTTGGTCAAATGAACATTGGATGCCATGACAAGGTTTGAGTAATGAAGTATCTTATGATGTGTGTCAAAGTCCTAAAACAACCACTGTTTAACACTCTTATGTGGGTACCTTCTAAGTCACATTCCAGTAACAACAACTAAGCCTGTATGGTATTAAATGTTTTCTCCATCTATGACTAGGGCTTCCAATTTCTTTTTGGCCTCAACATGACACAAGTAATAGTTTGTTCCCTCTTCATTGTCTTCATCTGCAATAACTACATACACATGCCCTGCATTGATATGTGCAGCAAATCACTTGAAATTAGTCAACATTACAAATATAGTACAAATTCATATAACAATATGGAATTTCAAAAACTAATCAAGTAGATATATTACCTGGTTGAAATAGATTTGATACGTGGTCAAATTTTAGCGATGATTCCATTTGTATTAGTTCCAATGTCATCAGAGGGAAATACATGTGAAGTGGGCTAAGATAACTTGTCAACCATTTGTCAACCCACTCCCCTAACTCATAATCATTTCAGGCTTGCATTGTACATGAAGAAAAAAAGCATGCCATCTTACGTGTATTGATACTCCATGAACCTACATTTGAGCTAAGGAAAGAGTGTAGCTCATTCGATCATGTTAGTGTACAAAAATCCTCATATGGTACAATGTTAGTATCATCCATCAACCAAAAAAATCTATGAACTGAACATGTACCTTCATTACCTGGACCCATCGAAGCATTACACCACTCGATGATTGATCTTTTATCTGTCAACTTTGCACTATCTTTATACTTTAACTCTTCTCATGTTAATGCTCTTTTCACAAATGCTTGTGCACCATCATGCTCCCCCTTTCCATGCTTGACCTCATCTGTGCTTTCCATATGTTGGCATACTAGCATTTGTTGCAAGCCACCACAACACTCACATGAACTATCCAAGCATGTTGTCCTATTGAATATTTTTCCATCCTCTATTTCACAAAAAAAAATTATAAGAACTCTCTTGAATATTTTGGTGGGGCTTCTATGCCACAATCCTACAAAACATCATTAGTATGCAAATCTAAACATATAGAACGATAAAAATCATAATGGTTAGATAATTCAATATGTAGTCTACAACAAGTAGTGCATGTGTGATTTATTATGACATAAAAAGGATTAAGCATTTCAAAAAATCTTTTAGAAATACTAATTTGAGGATAATCATTTTTAAATTTATAAAAAAATTGGGTTTCAATCGTATCCAAAAAATACTTTGGATGTGGCTCACAGTTCTGACTACTGATTCTCCTTCTTACAACATCCCTTTGCTTCGGAGATGGCCTTGTATGATTCTTCCAATACTCTTCAATTAGTGTTCTCAATGCTTCAACAACTTTTTTATCTTTTTGTGGAAATCTCCTTGAGAGTTCCCATAATTCATTTGAATCAGTGCCCTCAATTCTTTGCTACTTTTGAATGGCTTTTGATAATTCTTTTCTACTAATTCTCATTTTTCACTTGTCTTTCTAATGAGATGAGATCTCTTTGTTTGATAGCTTACAAAATTCTATGTAATGACACGTCAAGTGGCATTACTATCCTTTGAGTGTGAGGTCTTACCCACACTCTCACAAGCATCCATTAGATTCTTCACAATAGTGTTTTCACTTGATGCATTTGATGTTCTCAACCCAAGATTCTTCACGATGTTTCTATACTTTAAACCCTACATCATTTCAGCAAATAGTTGACATCTTGCAGTCTCATTTATCCTTTCAAAGAATAATTTCCAAATCTTATCAGTATATCTTCTACAAGAGCGTGTTGAAATCTTACCTTTCATGTGCTACAAAATATCCTCATCAATATTAATCAAATACTTTGGCTTTCTACGCAAAATTCTAGGTGGTGTTCTCCTAGGTACATACATCTCAACATTAGCAATTTCATCAATATTTAATTGAGGTGGGCTAGATTGTGTACCTTTGATCGAGGGTGGAGTAAAAGACATACCTTGAGGTTCATGTGGGGATAATGGCATACCTTCTTCGTCAAATCCGAGAGATGATGTACTCTCAACTTGATATGCAGTCGATGGTATCCAACCATATTTTCTTGTGCTTAATAGTGTCCCTTCATATTCACTTGTGGTAGAGGGTGTGTCTCCAACTATAGTATCTACATCTATCCTAGCACAATGCTTTCACATTTGTTCCCTTTGTGCTGCCAATTTCTTTTCTCTTTTTGACGGTTGAGGTTCCTCTTCAATTGGATTGTTTTCGTCAATCGTATCCAATTTCTTCTTTTCATGATATGTTTCCACTCATTCTCTCTCCTTTTCTTTGAAGGTTTCATACTCTTCATCTGTTATTTTTTTCCGTGTTCATTTATTCGGTATGGCGGATAATTTTACTTGTAGCATGGTAATGAGACAAATATTAGTTCCTCAAAAATGTATCCATTAAAATAAATGAAATATATGTCATTCAAGACTTCATAAATAGAAAAAATAGGTGATGAGGTAGCTTTAATGATGAGGTAATTTAGAAATAGAGAAAAAAATGAAAATAGTTTAAATCGATGCTATCAATGTGGGAGGAGTTGGTGCAGAAGCACCATTTAAAGTTGTTAATCCATTTAAGGTTGAACAAGGTCTAGATTATAGTTTTGGAGGAATTTTGTATTAATAAGGTCTATAAGACCATGTTTTGATGTAATTGGTCATTTTTTCAATAGTATTTAGGGGTCTAGGTAGTAGAATTTTCAAAATGTGCAAAAAGTGCTAAGTTCTGAAATTAACAAATAGTGAAGGATTGTAAAAGTGAATTAAAGAGGGAGAGCAATGGTCACCTCTTTCAAATGTTAGTTTTTGAAGTTGAAGTGGTTTGTTTTAGGAGGTAAACATTATAAAAGTCCATGATAAACTTGAATGGAGGATGATCCTTGGATTGGAAAGAAGAATTTGAACAATAAAACTCAGAATTTCTCCATTTTTTCTATATTTTCTAGTATAGCAGTAGTTGGTACAGGTCGTACAACATATTTTTGATTCATTTTCTCATAGAATATCATTGTATATTGCATCTTCTCTCATTTGAATCCATTTTGAGTTTTTTCCATTAAGTTTTTTGTGATTTATCTTCAGATTTCTCTAACCGGCTGAAATAGGGTTTCTTGTAAGTTTGTAAACCTCATACATGTATTAACTCCATCCCACCTACTATAAGGCTTGTAACTTAGTGGAATGGATTTTAAAAAATATTTTTTTGGTGGAGGAATGTTGAACTAGAGTAGGGGAGGTCTTGAAGTGAATTGGGTGTCAAACCCTATGAGGAAATGTTGAGTTTTCCTTAAGAAAAATGAGGTTTTGGTGAGAGAAATTGAGTTTTTGAGTTGGTCAACATTATTTTATGTTATATTGAGCATGACTATGGTATTTTATGCTTGTTTGAATAGTTTTCAAGTTTTGGAGTGCTTGGCAAGTGCTACCTTCAATAAAACCTATGGTTTCTAAGCCTAGGGAGAGGGTTTTATGGTTTGGGTGGTAAATTATTGAATCTTTACAATCTAATGTTGGAATTTGAATTTTTGACAGATATAAAGTGCTTCCCCAAGGTTTCAAGAGATTTGGACAATTTTTGAAGGTGGTCCCTTTGTAAAAGTGGGCTAATTTAGGCCCTTAAAAGTATAGAAAACCTGATTTGTGTAGTTTGGTACAAAAAAAATGTTGGTGATTGTTGGATATGTTGAAAGGATTTGTAATGGGTCCCTAATGTGTGTTGTGTTGTGAGTTGAAAGGTTGTGTGAGTGGAATTATACCCGATTGAGTGACTTTGATATGCTACAAGGAACAGTGTGAATTTGTTGAATGAAGAGGGCCTGATGAAATTGTAAATTGAAAATTGTGTCTGTAGATTGGAGTTGTGTATTTGTGGGTTGCAGATTGGAGTTGTGTGTTTGTGTGTCCATGCTTCCATTTTGAGCCATGATTGCAAGATAGGTTGCACCTTTCCCCATGTTGCTAACTTAGCCTTCAATAAAGAGTCTTCTAATAGTGGAGAGAAGGGTTAGAATCCCTTGTAGGTAGACTAATCAAGGAAACATTTTAAATATATCTAAAATAAAAGTGATGAGGTAAATTTAGAAATATAAATGAAAACCATAATAGTTTCTAAGATCTATCAATTTGGGAGGAGTATATTCCAATTTTTTAAAGAGATGTATGGAAAATTTGGTAGCATACACAAGGAAATGAGATGC